>PVKP010015118.1:0-22781 GCA_004027715.1 Plecturocebus donacophilus
ATAAATACAGACGTGTTGCCTCCTGGACACAGAGAGGCACTGGTATTCTGCACTGCAGGCCTGGACTCTCTGGGCTCTCCCCAATGTAAGGATGCTGAAGCTGCCTTGCAAAGGAAGGGCTCTGGAACCAAAAAATATCAAGAGATGACAGAAATCCTGCCTTGAAGGCAAAGGAAGAAGACAAAAGGGGACCCAACCTGGAAAATCCCTTGCTCCTGGTAGAAGACTGTCATGCTTCTCAGGTTTTCATGCTTGTCCAGGATTTTGGAGGTCATTTTGGACAGCTTGATTATCATAAACAAGCTGATTTGAAGATAATTCCACCTGGGTCTTGGTGGGAATTAAATACACAAGTATAATGAGTCTAATAAATTCCAAGAGAGTTTTTCTGATAAGATGATGAAATCTTTGCCACTGATGAGTTTGGTTTTGAATTGCAAGCAGGCATAATGTTGGATAATTTACATTTGGAGCCTATTGATTACAGTATGATTAGCATCCTCTGTTATGCTCAACACAGCAGCTGCCCCTAGGAGGTAAGGATTTAGTTATCTTACAGGAGCCTGTGAAGAGAACATTCTTGGCCAGAGCAACCTGGTACAGCTCAGCACTAGATTCTTGAGTCTCATTTAGTCACATAACCTTGCCACCAAAGAATTTCACTCCCAGTGAGAGACAAACAACCCAACATTGTTGGAGTCAGAATCCCAAGACCCATGGAGCGGTAACAGGGTATTAACTCCCATATTTCTTTCCAGTGCTTGTATCTTTGGGTAAATGGGTGTCAGCAATACCTTTATGATCTTAAATATCCATTATCCATTTTCCATTGTCTTTATGATCTGAAATATCCAGAAGCTGGGTCTCAGGGTTGAAAGCAGAGGAGAATTATGGCTCCTTCTTTCCTCACAGAAGAAACCTTGAAGCAGATGTAGGAAGCATCAGATCCTCAGTTTACCTTATAAGCTTTTCTCATTTCCCAGAGGTCAAGAGATCTAAGAGATTGTTGGTCACAAAGGTCCTACTAAATCAATGCTCCACACTTGTGGCTCTGCTATGTCCAAAGTCCTGGCTGTTTCCAGAAAAAAAAAAAAAAAAAAAAAAGCATGCCCAATGCTACTCACACATACAATTGTTTTGAATCCACTTGTCTGCCTAACTTCAAAGAAAGTCTTTGTTGACAAATTAGTCCTCAGTATTTTTTCACTTGGCCTATAAAGTCACACTGGCTGTAGAGACACTGACAAAGGTGGCGTCAGGGCATCCTCCACACATCTTTCATCTCCATCGAGAGTGGATACTCGAGCTTCCTGCTTTAGAGTCCGAGACATAACTGCTGGGGGAAGTGACCAATGGACTGCACCCTGGTTCTGAGGAAACTGACATGCATCCATGTCTCATGAAGTTTTTGGGTTTTTGTTTTTGTTTGTTTAAAGATGAAACTAACTAGGAGGAACAGTTGTTTGTGTAGTTTTATTTTCAAAATGCTCCCAAGGTTGAATAAAAAGATAAGGACTTTCAAAATACCACCATGACAATTCTGAAAGTCATAGGGTAAGCCAAATTCTCCCACTTCGTTGTGACTCATGGTCTTAAGCACCACAGACCTGCTTCTCCGCTGCTTGTGTTTTTTATTAAGTAATTATCTTTTGTGCTTTCTACAGGTGCACGACGCAACTGAATTGCCAAAGCCTTGTGTGAGCATTTATAAACTTATAAATGGGTAGTTTCCAAACATTCACTTATAAGCTGATATATTTTACAAGTCAGAGACTGTTCCACAGAAAAATAAGAATATAAATTATGTTTATGGCTTCTCAAAATCTCCTTAACACATAATGTGTTTATGAGATTCTATGCTTGCTTTCAACAAAATGTAGTTAATAACAACAAAAATAATAACATTTTCTACTCTGCATATTATTTCTTGATGAAAACACATTTTAATGAGAGGAAGATGTGGAAGCAAGTGGAAACTCTGGTGGAGATAAGAATAATTGGACACTTTTTAAGGCTTCAGGATATAATGGCAATTAGCAAATTTCAAAGCTTGTGGTGTTATTTATGTAATCAGATGTGTTAACCAGTCATGCTTATCAGACTGTGTCAAGGTCCTTCTTTTTCCTTTTTTAATCTCAATTACAAAAAGAAGAAAAAGAAAACAAGAAGAAAGGAAAAACAGAAAAAGATCTTTTTTCTTGATGTCTCAGGTAAATGCTGGACAAGACATGGTACAAATATACAGTTACGTAAGAAGCTATGTGCTCACATGAAAAAAAATTGCTGAAAGTGTGAAATTAGCTGACCTGTGGTCAGTGAAAGTGTTGAAAATCATGGCATACAACCATTACATATGTTCCTTAGAAGAAAGACCATTATGGTAAACCAGAGTCCTTATCAAAGTGTGGCTCCCAGATTAGCAGCATTGCTTTCTTAAATTTCCTGGGAACTCATTAGAAATGCAAATTACTGAGCCCCATTCTAGAACGACTGAATCAGAAACTCTGGGAGTGGTGTCCAGCAATTTGTGTTTTAACTAGTTCACTGAAGCACTAAAGAAACAGCATTAGAGAATTTCCTATAATAACCACTAGGTGCCTCTGTTGCTCAGGACAGACTGGTTTAATGAGGGACGTTAGGGGTTCAGAGCACAGAATTAATACCGCTCTTAAGCAGTTATGTGGATGAGGATAACTTATCTGTTGCCTCAATTTTTTTAAAGTAGTCAGTAAGAAACTAGAAATAAATACACAATCCTAACTGGCCAACTAAATTTACAGGATATTTCCAAGTTTGGTTTTTATGACTAGAACTTGTTTGCAAAAATGGAAATTTTTATTAACATGCAGAAAACATAAAATATGTCTTTTCTGTACTGTACTGCCGAATATTGCTGCTATTACCTTTAAAACTCTACTCAATTCTCCCTCGGTTTAGACACTTTAAATTACATCAGAACTATGCTACGACATAGTTGGCAAAATTAGAACTAACCCAGTCTGGAATTCCACTGCATTTTTTACCCACCTTTGCTGTAGATCTATGCTTCACTTCTTGGAACTACTTTTGGCTTTGTCTGTCTGTTCCATCCTCTCCAAGCTTGCTAGGTTTGACCTAGTCTTATACAAAACCTCTGGCATTTCTCATTCCAAGCTCTTATATTAATACTATTAATAGCAACTCCACTTTACGTCCCGGGACCCTCCCGAATGGTCAGGTACTTAAAAATTGGGATAGTCTTGGCCCATTCCATTGGTAAGAGCCAGAGTGGGAAGCAAACTAGAGGTGAGGTCCTCCACTGTAGCAGCTTTAAAACTGGGTGGGTTTTTGAGTCTATATTGAGGAGATGTTATCACAGTTCAAATGTTTCTAATAAAACTCTGTAATCACTTCAAGGAAAAGTGTTGTAAAGATCCACATAAATAAATAAATATATGTATATATATATGTGTGTGTATATATATATATATATGTATATATATATATATTTCTTTTTCAGATGGAGTCTTGCTCTGTTGCCAGGCTGGAGTACAGTGGCAAGTAGCTGGGATTACAGGCATGTGCCACCACACCTGGCTAATTTTGTTTTGTATTTTAATAGAGACAGGATTTCACCATGTTGGCCAGGAGGGTCTCAATCTCCTAACCTCGTGATCCACTCGCCTTGGCCTCCCAAAGTGCTGAGATGACCCGTGTGAGCCACTGCACCCGGCCCCATATAAATATTTTAAATCTCTTTCTGTGTAGCACCATTGTTCTTTATCAAAAAAGAAGGATTCTTCACCTCTAGGGATTTTTACCTTACAGTTTTCCATCATAAAGGTCAATTTTAATATAATTGTTTTCTGTCATAACTCTATGTGTTTTCTTACGCGTATAAAATACTACTCTGAGAAGAGTTATTTGGTTTCATCAGACCTCCAAAGGAGTCCATGGACAATAAAGACGAAGAAGCCCCCACTAGTACTGGGGGTCACTGGCTGTCTATCAGAGGAAGTGATGCTCATCTCTCCAGGCCTCACCAAGGGACAGAAGAAACAATAGCACAGTGGCAGAAAGTAAACTGAACCCATGGCTAAGCTCAACAAGGACAGTCATGCTCCCAAATTCAGTAGATGTCTCAGGCTGCCAAGGGAGAATTATTCCTGCCTATTTGTCAGGAACACATCCATAATAACCCATCTTACCCTCCCCAGAGCCCTAAAGAGCGTAAGGTACATGGTAGGCACTTAACACATTCATGCACAGTGTTCGAGTTCAGGAGAGTGGACTTAACTATGACAAAGAAAAAGCAGATGCCAGAGTATGCATCTAGGATGTGAGTTCTTCTCATTCCCATTTCAACTTCCTTTTATGAAAGCACTAGATGGCATATGTAGCCGGTGTTAGTGTCCAGGTATGGCCACTTGGCACTCACCATTCCAGGGTAGTATTTTACTGTAGCACCTGCAACTCTCTGCTTAAGAGAACATGCTAGGCAGACACAGGGCAAGCTGGAATTGCTAGGCATTTATATCCCCAGAGGATGGACCTTCAATCACTGGCAGTTAAGAGTTGAAGGATCAATACCCTGACTTCTCCATTCCTCTATTGGGACAACTCAAACTTACCGTTATCTACCCTAACAGTACTGAGCTCTAGTTGTTCCAATATTAGCCTGCTAATTAACATGCTGTGTACTAACTTTATACCAGTATTTCTTGGGATCACCAACTAAATGAAATAGTCACCCTGAATCTATGTCTTAGGATATACTTCTGAGAAAACCTAAGACGCATGTTGCATGCATGCATAGATATGTGTGTGCATGTATATCTGTCTGTGTATATATGTAAATGTATATATATTTATATAAAATATGTTACATATTACATATATACATAATTATTATATATTTTATATTTATATATATATTAGCTTTGTTTTGTTTTTGAGATGTAGTCTCCCTCTGTCGCCCAGGCTGGAGTGCAGTAGCATGATCTCGGCTCACTGCAAACTCTACCTCCCTGCTGAAGCCATTCTCCTGCCTCAGCCTCCCAAGTACCTGGGATATAGGTGTCCGCTACCATGCCTGGCTAATTTTTGTATTTTTAGTAGAGACGGGGTTTTACTATGTTGGCCATGCCGGTCTCAAACTCCTGGCCTCAAGTGCTCTGCCTGCCTCGGCCTCCCAAAGAGTTGTGATTACAGGCGTGAGCCACCGTGCCCAGCCAGATATGTGTATATATTTAAAACTAGAATTATTTAATTGAAATTCGACATTTATTGATAAAAATTGACCAAATGTAGCTGTTTTGCAGTTTTCCTGTGGTGCCATGCCATAGTGTTTTGGGAGGAGTGAGGTGGGCATGAATTACTGATTTAGAGCCAGAGGCAGCTGCCGAAGAAGGGCTTTCACGTGCCATTTTCCTGGTCGCAGGCTCTGCGACAGACGAGGACTGTCTTTCCCTCACCAAAGAAAATAACTGGACTTCTGTAGGGTCTCCTTAATAAACGTTTTGAGGTCATCAGATGAGTCAAATATGAATATATAAATTTTCTCTTTGATGTATACCATTTAATAAGCATAAACAACAGGATATTTTAAATAAGTCTACAAAAAAAAATAAGAAATTCCTTGGTCATAATTTTAAAATAAACCAATAAGTTAACATTTGGAGGGACTGAAATCTGTCATTTATGTTCAAATATAACTAAACAAAGAGATAAATATATTAGCATATTGTATGTTTTCTTCCCTCTTCTAAGAAATCTGTAGGGATGAGGAGATGGGGAAAGAGGGAAAAGAGAATAAATCTTGGTTTAAACATTTCTCCTGGAAAGCATTTTGGCAAGAAATGTACATTTCCCAACTATTTTAACTGAGAGAAGGATATTATCAGATAGATTGGGATAGGAAGTTCCAATCTTTCTGATAATATCCTTCTCTCAGTTAAATGTTGCCTTGGGAAATTGCCTAAAAGCTTGTAACAACCAAGGATAAAAATCACTTTTTGGTGAAATGGTCACATCCATATGCTGCAGCAGGACCTTGCAAACGCCAAAATAAAACTGTCAGGTACTGAGCTTGGTCCATTGTGTTAGGCAGCTCCTTGATTTTACCAGGTAAATGAATAATTCGTGGAAAAGATTATCAACTGCCAGAGAAGTGTTTGCATGAATTTGAGGATGGAGAATCTCCCATACACCACTGGCCTCCCCAGATTCTGTTAACAAGAATAGATTATTTAAAGAATAAGATAGTTGAGGCATTTAGTGCTTGTGAGCCTGAGCAAAGTATCTCCAAGCAGCACAGGAAGTTAATTCTGTCACCCCAACACTAGTAAATCCCAGGGCTAAGGCAATAGAACACATGGTATTTGGTCAGTATACAGATTGCTTCAAAAGGGAGAAAAAGCTTCTTGGAAGGAGAATTTCTGGTAAATATTACCTTTGAGGCAGGATAGAAAGTGCATCAAAAAACTGATACAGAGCAAAAGACTCAATTCTCAAAGCCTAATGACTGTTGCAGTTAAGGAGGACCCACAAAAACATTTGCAAACAGCGAGTTTCTCCACATTACCCACCTTTTGCGGATTAAAAGCTCTGAATTGACCTGGCATTTCTAATTAATCTCTTACCCTAGATATTTCCCATGCAAAGTATCATCCTTCTAGTTTGCCTGTTTGTAATGTCCAGCTTGAAATAATTACTAAACAATATCAGGAGTGAGTGTCCCTTGATTATAAAACATAGAATTTCCAAGGAAACTATCTTAGGTATAATTTCCAATTAGCTCTCTGCAAGCAAAAGGAGAACAACTCAATGAGATGGGTCCTCGGAAGAGTTCAGGACAAAATCACTAAAAGCTCCTAATCAGCAACTACTACCCAATTACCAGGGATCCCTAGGCGGATGGGAACAGCAAGAGGAGAGAGATGGTCAGTTAGTATGTAGTATGCACCTATTGTATGCCAGACACTGTACTAAGTGCATTATATAGATACCATAAACACTTAAATTTAATCAATACAATTCGCTTTGATAAGCACATTATATAATTACTGTATAATGAAACTACAGCCTCATAGAATGTTACTGGCAATGATAAGAGTTAAATCTCCATCTGTTTCTTTCTTCTATGCCGTGAAATCTCCTGTTATATAACAGATGCCAATCTTGTGTTTTTCTTCTTCCCACTTCTGTACCAAACAGAGGGAGATGGCACAACTGCCAGCCATAGGAATATGTGGTTATCAAAAAAGTCAGAGACACTCCCTGAAGAGTCATTTCAATACATAATAGGATAGATTTAGATACAGAAAATGGTGACAGTAGAAGAGATCTTAGAAACCACAGAGAAAACTGATGATTAGGAAGGTTAAACTACTTGCAAGAGACCACACATAACATGTTAGTTAGAAAGTGGGAACTTCATTAATAAATCAGAGTTTCTTGTACTCTGTGAGACTCCACCTATTAAATGTGCCAGAAGTGTTCATTTAGTATTAAACAAGAAAATCATAAAAAGATGATTTTTTTTTAAAAAGGAAGAGATTAAAATGTAGAGAGGATTAGGTATTCCAATAGCTCTCTAGATTCTTATCTTTGGGTCACAAACTTTGTATCAGTCTCAGATTCTGATGAATTTGCACAAAATTCAGCAGTCTCAGAGCATGTGTGTGAAATGCATATGTTCACGTTCAATTGCTCATAACTCAGTTGAATGACTGTCAGAAACACAAAAAACCATGCAATGGTACAGTCTGGCAACCCTCTGAAGCGATTTATGGGGCCGTAGAGGGAAGGTGTTCTGGGATGAAATTTGGCGCTGGCAGAGGCTTCCTGGTGGTTACATGCAGCTACAGCTGCCCAACAGCAGAGTCCTATAGAACCTTTGCCTCAGACAGGTTCACATCATGCATATTAGCTCAGAAAATGAGCAACCCTTCCTTGCTTTCATTTAATCACTGTGACAGACTTAACAGGGTTTTGCCCAAGAAGAGAAAAACGAGTCTCTGAATCTGTGAGCTCATAAGACAGCACGGAAAGAGTAGAGAGCACTTTTCCGATGTCAGAACGCTAACTCCATCATCAATTAACTGTGGGTCCCCAGGCAAGTTCCTTCTCTTTGGAACTCCATAAACTGATCTTTTAAATGTGTAAGTTAGGGGATGATCTGGAAGGATCCTTTCAGGTCTGATGGGTTCATCACTGTTTGTTGAGTGCATAGCTGTGTGCTGTGTCATAAGCATTAGAAGATGAATATGTCTCCCTAATACCCAGAATCAACAAGGAACTCAAACAAATCATCAAGAAAAAAGAGAAATAATCCCATTAAAAAGTGGGCAAACAACATGAACAGACATTTCTCAAAAGGAGATATACAAATGACCAACAAACATATGCAAAAATGCTCAACATCACTAATCATCAGGGAACTGCAAAGTAAAGCCACAATGAGATGATACCATGTTACCCCAGCCAGAACGGCTATCACTAAAAAGTCAAAAAGCAACAGATGCTAAACGTGGGGAAAAGTGAATGTTTATATAACGCTGGTGGGAATAGATTAATACAACCTCTATGGAAAACAGTATGGAAATTTCACAAAGAACTAAAAGTAGATCTACCACTTGATCCAGCAATCCCTCTACTGGGTGTCTACCCAAAGGAAAAGAAGTCATTACATAAAAAAGACAGCCGCACACATACTACAGTACAATTCAACAATTTCAAGATGTGGAGTCAACCTAATTGTCCATCAGCCAATGGGTGGATAAAGAAAATGTGATATATATATACATCATGGGATACTACTCAGCCATAAAAAGGAATTATATAATGTCTTCTGTGGCAACTTAGATGGAACTGAAGGCCACTGTCCTAAGTGAAGTAACTCAGGAATGGAAAACCAAATACTGCATGTTCTCAGTTGAGCTAAGCTATGGGTACACAAAGGCATATAGAGTGATATAATGGGCACTGAAGATTCATGACAGGGGAAGGTACAGGGTTCTGAGGGATGAAAAACTACCTGCTGGGTACAATGCACACTAAACAGATGACAGTACTAAAAGCCCAGACTTCCACCATTATACAATTCATTCATGTGTTCAAAAATCGCTTGTACCCCTTAAAGCTATTAAAATAAAAAAATTTTAAACAACACCAAAAGGTGGTAAATTTATATAATAGAATATTGGAAATAAAAAGAAAAAAATGCTGAAAAAAAGAGATGACTACGCCCCTACATCAAGGAGCCCACTGTCTCATAGGAGATATAACAAAGAATAATATTAATCACAGCACTCTCCCTGTGTGCTTTAAGTGCTTTCTGTGCTTTGACCTGCTTAATCCTGACAGCAACCTGATAAGATAGATCATATCATATTGTTATTTTTATCCTCACTTTATAGAGAGGAAGCTGGGGTTTGTACAGAATAAGAAACTTATTCAGGTCACAGGTTTAATAAGGACATAAAGTGCACTGGAGACAGAGAAGACTCTAGAAGAGGTTACACAATGGATTGAATGTGTTCCCCCAAAATATTAAAATCTGAATCCCTAATGTGATGGTATTAAAGGTAGGGCCTTTGGGAGATAATTAGATCATGAGGGCAGAGCCCTCATGATGGGATTAGTGTACTTATAAAAGAGACTGGAGAAAGTACTCCATCTCTCTCTCTCTTTTTCTGCCATATGAGTATACAAAGAAAAGTCCAGTCTGCAACTCAGAAGAGATCCCTCACCAGAACTGGACCATGCTAGCACCCTGATCTCAAACTTCCAGGTTCCAAAACTGAGAGAAAATAAATTTCTGATGTTGAAGTCATTTGGTCTGTGCCACTGTTTTGTTATGGCAGCCCAATCAGACTAATACACATGCTAAGGTTTTCTTCTGCTAGCCATTAAGGATACAAGATGCTTGTAAATCAAGGGAAGCGACGCTATTGCCTGGCAGCTATGTGGAGAATTGCTAGAAAAAAAGACTGTAGAGAAAAGAATGTGTGCAGAAGCCTTCCCAATGAAACAGCTAAGGGACCATGAGAGCCTGACCCAGGCATAGCAGTCAACTCCTACTCAAAACACTGCTTACAAATCAGCTCCTCTAGAGTCATCTCCAACTCTCTTCAGCTGCTCCAAAGCCCTCTGTGCCATCCCTATTGGATATGTATGACCCTGGGCAAATTACCTAACATGCTATTAATTATAGAGAAAACATCTCTCTTCACTTCCCCACCAGACCATTATGTATTAGCATCTATCCGCACACAGCGTATTGCTTATCGCATAGTAGTAGCCCTTTAAACATGCCCAGTGATGAGAGGGGAGAAAGTAAGAGGGCCATGCTTTGTCAGTTCATCACTCCGTGGCCCAAAGATGGCAGAGCCCGGGCAGATAGAGACAGGACCTGTTAGGTTAGTATTTTACCTCACTCTTTTTCCCTGTGTTAGGGCTTTCCTCAGCATTCCCACAAAGGAAAACACACACACACACACACACACACACACACACACACACACACACACACAGTGGAAATCTATTATTTGGGCAACATTATAACTAAATTATTTTCCTGCCACCTGAGGAAAATTAAACTCCTTTGGAGAAAAATAGATTAATTTTATTAGTATATATTTTAATATATTTCTTGAGATATGATCAACATATAAAATACACCTATTAATATGTACAATTCAGTAGCTTTTAATATATTTATACAGCTGCGTAACCACCATGAAAATGTAAGTTTTGAACACTTTCAACACCTTCAAAAGTTATCTCATATTCATTAGTGATTTCTACTCCCCAGCCATAGGCAACCACTAATCTACTTTGTCTCTATAAATTTTCCTATTATAGATATTTCATATTAATGCAGTCTGTTGTGTAACTGACTTCTTTCACTTAGCATGGCGTTTCCAAGATTCATGCTTTCTGTAACATGAATCAGTACTTCATTCTTTTGTATATATGAATAACATTCAGATGTAGAGATATATTTAATTGATCCATTCATCAGTTGATAGACATTTGGCCTGTTTCCACTCTTTGGCCATTATGAATATTAATTCTATAAATCTTAGTGTACATTTTTATTTGGACATGTGTTTTCATTTCTCTTAGATACACACTTAGGAGTGGAATACTCAGTCATATGATAATTCTATGTTTAATGATTTGAGGAACTGCCAAACTATTTTCCAAAGTGGCTGATCCATTTTTATATTATCATCAATAGTATATGGGAATTTCAATTCTTCCACTTCATCAGCACTTGTTATTCTTTATTTTTTCAATTATTGCTGTTTGATTATAGTAATTGCATCCAAATCCTAGTGCATGTGAAGTATTATCTCATCATTGTCTTCCTCCATAACAGTGTTGAGGATCTTTTCACATGATATTTGTTAATGTTCTTTGGGGAAATATCTACTTAAGTGATCTTCCATTTAAAAATGAGATTATCTATCTTTGTTTTGTTATTATATATTGAGTTAATTTGTTGATATTTTACATTATATTAAAAAATATATTATCTTTGTTTTGCTACTGTAGATATTATATTATTTTTATTAAGTTATTATATATTTATATATTACATATTATATATGCTGGAATATAGAAGAGTTTTTATAAATCCCCAATTAAATATACTATTTGCAAGAACTGTCTCTTATCCTCTAGATTATTCACTTTCTTGGCATTGTTATTTGTAGCACAAAGTTTTAATTTTGACCAAGTCCAATGTATTTTTTAAATTTGTATTGTTTATGCTTTAGTATCATAGCTAAGAAACCACTGCGTAATATAAGCTCAGAAAGATGTGCTTCTAAATGTTCTTCTCCGTGGTTTATAGTTTTAGCGCTTACAATAGATATTGATCCCTTTTGAGTTAATTTTTATGTATTGTATAAGGGGTCCAAATTCATTCCTTTGCCTATAGCAATCCAGCTGTGCCTGGATGGTTCTTTCCTTTATTGTATTATTTTGATATCCTGTCAAAAATCAGTTGACCATAAATGTGAGGGGTTTATTTCGAACTCTCAGCTCTACTCCACTGATCCAACTACGTTTATAGATCACACTGTCTTGATTAAGGCAGATAAATAGTAAGTTTTCAAACTGGAAAGTGTGAGTTACACCTTTGTTCTTCTTTGTCAAGATTGTCTGGCTATTCTGGGTTCCTTAAATTTTCACATGAATTTTGGATTAGCTTGTCATTTTCTGAAGAAAAAAGAACCTAGTTAGGATTTTGATAAGGACTGTGCTGAGTTTGTAGACCAATTTGAGGAGTATTGCCATATTAATAATATTAAGTGTTCTGATCTATGAATATGGAATGTCTTTTCATTTATTTAGATTTTCATTGATTTCTTTTAACAATGATTTTGTAGTGTACTGTATACCTTCTTGCACTCATTTTGTTAAACTTATCCTTATTTTTTGTCGATATTGTAAATTTGGAATTTTCTTATTTTCATTTTCAGATTGTTCATTAATATATAAGTACAATTTATGTTTGTATATTAATTTTATACATGCAAACTTGCTGAACTCATTTAATAGTTTTAATAGTTGTGGAGATTCTTTAGAATTTTCAATATAACAGTCATATCATCTGCAAATAAAGATAGTTTTACTTTTTACTTTCCAATCAGAATGTCTTTCATTTTTCTTGCTTAATTGCCCTGGCTGGAACCTCTAGTACAATGCTGAATAGAAGTGGCGCAAGTACAAGTATGTTAATTGCAGCATGTTTACAACAGTAAAGACTTGGAACCAACCCAAATGCCCATCAATGATGGACCGGATAAAGAAAATGTGGCACATATACACCATGGAATACTTTGCAACCATAAAAAAGAATGAGTTCATGTCCTTTGCAGGGACATGGATGATGCTGGAAGCCATCATTCTCAGCAAACTAACACAGGAGCAGAAAACCAAAATACCACATGTTCTCACTCATAAGTGGGAGGTGAACAGTGAGAACACATGGACACAGGAAGTGGAACATTACACACCAGAGCCTGTCAGGGGGTTGGAGGTAAGGGGAGGGAGAACATTAGGACAAATACCTAATGCATGCAGGGCTTACAATAAGAGGTGCAGCAAACTACCATGACACATGTATACCTATGTAACAAACCTGCACATTCTGCACATGTATCCCAGAACTTAAAGAAGTGGTTCAATTGGATGTCTTTGTTTGATAACCTGATTTTTAGAAAGAAAGCATTTAGTCTTTCAATATTAAATATTAGGTATGATGTTAACTGTGAGTAGTTGATAGAGCTTTTAAATCTTTTATTCTTTAAGTTTTGTGTATGTATGTGTGTGTGTGTGTCTGTCTGTCTCTCTCTCTAACTCTCTGTCTGTCCCCCTTCTGTCCCATCCCCACACCTTCCTGGCTCTCTCATTTTCTCTGCATGTTTTTCACTTCCTGAGGGTAAACCCTTGCTTGAAGTAGTCAGTGGAAATAGAATGGCAGCTGGAAAAAGCTAACTGGTGCAGTTCTTCTACACATTTGCAATTAATCCTTTTCTTTTAGATTTTATCCTGACTCACATCTACCCCCCACCCCCAGGAAGGTCAGTTCTAACATTTCTCACATGGGTATTCTGGAACATATCTTTATATTTAGCCATCTAGATGCCTACTGAATTTTTTGGCCATTTTGGGGTTTTGTTATTGTTGTTTTTGTTAGTAGTGACCTAACTAGATCTCTGCTTTAATGGTAATATTATTATCATCTCCCATTTAACATACATAAAATAATTTGTTTCTTAATTTTTTGCATTGAGGAAAATCTGAGAGCAGACGAGTATTGATTGGGTTATTAACTTGTATTTTAATATTAATTTGTTATTTAATGTTAAAATCCCTCCAGGATGGGCACCTCAATTTTTCCATGCATTTTTGCATGCTCTTTTCCTTTGCAGCTGCTTGGAATGGTGAACTGTAGAGCAATCTTTTTGTTTTTAATTAAGGCAATTTTAACCTAACATAAAATTCACCATTTTAACCATTTTAAAGTATACAATGCAGTAACCTTTTGTTCATTGACAATGTTGTACAATTGCTGCCACAATCTAATTCCAGAACATTTTCATCACCCCAAAAGAAATTCTATTCCCACTAAGTAATCACCTCTCTTCTTCTCTCCAACCACCTCCTGTCAATTGTTCATCTGTTTTCTGTCTATGGATTTGCTTACGCTTGACCTTTCATAGAAGTGGAATCAAACAAATACGTGGTGTTTTGTGACTGGTTTATTTCACTTAGCATGATGTTTTCAAGGTTTATCTATATTGTGGTATGTATTAATATCAATAATTTATTGTCTGTATAGCTGAATAGTATTTCATTGCATAGATAAACCACTTTTTCTTTTTCTATTCATCAGTTGATGAGTATTTGACTCATTCCATTTTCTGGCTATTATAAATAATACCCACATGAACATGTGTACAACAAGCTTTTGTTTGAACATGTATTTTCAATTTTCTTACACCTAGGAGTGAAATTGCTGGGTCATAGGGTAATGCTATGTTTAACTTCTTGAGGAATTGCCAATTACTTTCCCAAATAACTGCACCATTTTATATTCTCACTAGCAATGTCTGAAGACTCCAATCTCTCCATAGCCTTGTCAACACTTATTAACATTACTTTATTATAGCCAGTCTAGGGGTGTGAAGTGGTACCTCATAGCAGTTTGAAGCGTTCAGTTCCCTGGTGGCCAAGAAAGTCGAGCATCTTTTCCTGTGTTTATTGGCCATTTGTTTATTTCCTTGGAGAAACGTCTATTCAAATGCTTTGCCTGTTTTTAATTGGATTATTTGTCTGCTTAACATTGACTTTTGTGAGTTCTTTATATAATATGGATTCTAGGTCCTTACAATACTTTGGACCTAGAATCCATAACAATTATATTTAGTCTTCTAAACCATGAACACCAGTGTCTTTCATTTATTTAGGTCTTCTTTAATTTCTTTCAACATTGTTTTGTAGTTTTAAGTGTTCCTTGGCTAAACTTATTTCTAAGCACTTTATTTTTATGATACCAAAAGTGAGAGTTTTCTTAATTTCCCCTTGGACTGTTCATTACTAATGTATAGAAATACAACCGATTTTTGTGTATTGACCTTGTATAATACAATTCTACCTAACTTTTTAATTATTTCTAACAATATTTTATGAATCCTTTAGAGTTTTCTGTATATAAGATTATGCCATCTATAAATGGAAATAGTTTTACTTCTTCATTTTCAATCTGGATGCCTGTTTTTTCTTTTACTTGCCTAATTGCCCTGATTAGATCTTCTAGTATAGTGTTTTTTGTTATGGATATGTTACTGGATCTAAAGTTAACCAGATTATTAAGCCAATCTATTGTTTTTAAAAATAACTACTGTTTAGGAGACACTAAGCTTAGTGAGGGGGAGGACTACATTTTATTTGATGTTCTATTCCAAGTGCCTGATATACTATCTGATACATAGTGAAACACTTTGATAGATCAAATAAATTAATCTACTCTGGCTGTTCTATTTTAGTTTGCTAGAGTCCAGTAATATTAATTTATTTCCAGGGATAATGAAAATAGCTAGTTGTTAATTAATGCTATTCTGTGCACATAATTGTACTGAGGCTTCATATGTGTGTCATGACATTCTCTTATGCATGTTTAATATCGCAATGCATGTTTGATATTGTCATTTGACAGGTGAGGAAACAGGCTTAGACCAGTTTTAGAATTTTCCTAAATTCATAGAGCTAACACATAATTCTATCAGGATTGAACCCAACTTTATTTATTTATTTATTTTACTTTAGGTTCCGGGATACATGTGCAGGTCATGCAGGGTTGTTGCATAGGTACATACTATATCCAGCATCTCTCCCCATGAACCCAACTTTCATTAAGTCCTAAGCTCTTGAAAATTGACCCTACTTCTATCCCTAAGCCTTTGCTGAATCAGGCCTTTTAGTCTCCAAAGTCCATATGGAAGTAGAGCTATTCCTTTATGGACCACTAGTTTGATCTTATCACTAGGACACTGACTTCTTTGATTCTGATGCTGGTGTATCTCAGGGTTTATTCTTCATATTTTAGGACACTAAGCCCCTTGCTGAATTTCTAAGAACTAAATAAAACATATTCTTGAGCATTTTCAGTCTCTTATACCTTGATTATTCTCTTTTTTCCTTACCTTAAGGGCATTTTACAGAAATAGTGTATTATTTTTCTATTGTTGCCATACCAAATAAATTTTGTGACTTAAATCTACACAAATTTATTATTTTATAATTCTGTAGAAGTTCTACATTACCCAAGTAATTAGTTTTGAGCCACCAAAGTAATCAAAGATATTCTAACTTAATCATATCTCCAAAATCCCTTTTGACATTTAAAGTAACTGTACTCACAGGTTCCAAGAGTTAGGTTATGACATCTTTGCCAGAAACATTATTTTCCTTACTACAGATAGTTAACCTGTCCTCTAAATTCCATAGATTTCTTAATCGAAAATTATTTTTATTCATTATAAGACTATTCTACTCAATTCAATTCAGCTTATTTCTTCATCTAATTAATCCTTCATTGTCCAAGGGGCACTACAATAGATGTAGGAAAAATCAAAACATAATATGCTGTGGCTCAGGACCTCAAGGCATCTACAATCTTCTGGGGGTAGATGTGAAGTAGAATTAACTAAATGAAAAAGAGTGCTGAGTTGTGTCTAGAATTAAATATGCATTATAAGGTTTTTATCCATATGATAACTTCGAGAGATATGATTTAAAAATCACTCTAGCTTTTGGAGTACAGCAAAATGCTAAGAAGGTATAGAACAGTCAGTATTTTCATTTTCACTTTCAATTTGGTTATGAGAAGTGTTTTGGACAGAGGAACTGAATCTCCAAAAGTAATAAATAACTTACCAAAGGCCATGCAGAACATGAATTGAAGAGCTTGTATTTAAAACCAGTTGTGTCTGACTCCAAAGTAAATGTTCTTTTCATATATGCCTCTAGACATAAATAGTACACTCAAAAATAGATTGTTCTTTCTTACATTTCTAACTGGTCATTAGGCCATTGTTTTATTAAGTTGATCTATATATTCCAAGAAGATATAGTCTTATTTGTGTCTGTGTGGGGTGAGGCTAGGTGATGAGTTTTAAAATACTGAGCTCTGTTCTCTTTGAAAGTAAAGCACTTTGTTTTATTTAGCGCATGTTGAACAATGACTTTCCAGACACAACTGACAAGTTTTGTTTCTGGCTATTCATTTGATACCTACCACTTTAAAACTGAAAAGTGATATGTTGACTTCAGCTCATTAACAACAGCATCTACAAGAAATATATGGTATGCCTGACAGATATCCTTTTTCAGTAACTACTATAAAAACAAGCCTAATAGACTTAAAATTTTTATGAAAAAATTAATCACAGTGTTTAAGAGGAATCATTTTATGATTTCCACAGGCATTTCTTCTGAAGTACCTGGACACAGTTCAGTTTTCTTAGCTGTGTAAGGAAATATAAACTAAAACTTAACACAGGTAAAGCAAAACCTGAGAAGAAAGAAAGAACATAGAAAAGAAGGAAAAGAAAGCTTAACCAACCCCAAATGAAGTGAGATATGAAGTAGTTGTTGAGAAATTCCAAAGAGTTGAGAAGTCCAACTTATTTGAAAAAAGTTGTAGAATAGGCAATTATCCAGAAAAAAAAAAAGGACACGTATTCCCCAAAGGCCACACATGCAGAGATGGTAAACGTTCTTTACAATGGAAAGCATGTTTTATAAAAACAGTATTAAGCTGGAAATGGGGAAAAAGAGGATACCTTAAATAAACACTTTCACTCTCTCCAAAAGTATTCACACCATTGTTCTGTTGTGCCAAAATATACATACATACACATATATATACACATATATATATGTATATAATTTTTGTAGGATTTGTGGAACAATTTGTGTGCCTCTCCAAAGGGAGAAAAAGAGCCAAAGATAAATGTCAAATTGGCCACTGACTCACTGAGGGACCCTGGGCAAATCATGTAAGTTTCTTGAAGTTTGCATTTTCTCAGCTGTAAATAAGTGGGTTGAACTAGATGTCAGGCCCATTTTGATGATATATATGCAACTCTTAGTAAGTTTCTGTAAATAATTATGGAAAAGTCAAAAACACTTATCTACTAAGCTGAAGGTAAAAAGTGAAGGCTGTCATTATCCAGGTTCAAAATCAGCTTCTTTAGCCGATTGGTAGAATAACACATAAGTTACAACCTGATCAAGATTTCTGTGACCCAGCAAAATACCCTAGGTAGTGGCAGCAGTTATATTATTCACTCTGCCCACTACAAAAGACTCAACCATGATAAGGTAATCATATGGTTAGAGACAATATTAAAATCAAGCTCACCCTAAATGTAATGTAGTAACCTATATCAGGTCTCAAATAGAATGAGGAAAATAGTGGAAAAACTGGTGAAACTCAAATACTTAACAGAACTGGATCAGTATCAACTTCTTAGTTTTTGTTTGTTTTGTGTTGTTGTGAGATGGAGTCTCACTTTATCGCCCAGGATGGAGTGCAGTGGCTTGAACTCGGCTCACTGCAAACTTTGCCTAACTGGTTCAAGCAATTCTCCTATCTCAGTCTCCCAAGGAGCTGGGATTACAGGCGCCCACCACCACGCCTGACTAATTTTTGTATTTTTAGTAGAGAAAGGGTTTGGTCATGTTGGCCAGGCTGGTCTCCTGACCTCAGGAGATCCACCCTCATCGGCCTCCCAAATTGTTTGGATTACAGGCGTGAGCCATCGCACCCAGTCAACTTCTTAGTTTTGACAAATACATGATAATAACATAGAAGATACTGGGAAAAAGGTATATGGGAACACCCTGTACTACTTTGTAATGTTTTTGTAATTCTAAAATTATTTCAAAATAAGAATATTGTGTAAAGAAATTAAATAAACCATTGGAAATTATTTTAGGCAGTTCTTTTTTAATCTCTCTTTTCCAGCACCTAGGCTTCCTTGATAGCCACTGGATGGTTGCATTGAATCAGCCTCCACTTTATTCTGTGATGTCTTATCTGTTTACCTCACAACCTCTAGGACAACACCATGCATAGAATAGTAGTGATCAATGATGTTTCTTAACTAAATGAAGAAAGGAACTGATGCCTCTCTCTCAACAGTACATACTCACATGGTGTTACACACATGTTGGTGCTCAGTGTGCACCTGGTGTGTGAGTAAATAAAGTTACTATTTATAAGAGACTGTTGCCCAGCTGATTTGATTGCTCTGGAGTTTTGGTATTCTAAATGCTCACTGATCTGCTTTATAATGAAAAAATTAGAAGGGAATTTGATTATCAATTGTAAGGAGAAAGTCCTAGAACCATTTAATTGTATCTGCTGTGCTCATCCTCTAACCGTTTCTCTTCTCTACTCATCTTCCCTGAAGGTACAATATAGTTACATCTTGCAAATAATTTTCAAAAACTCTAAACTTCACATGGATTGCAAATGAGCAATTGCCCCAGCAGCCTTTTCCAGGCTGTTCATTTCCCTTTACTTATTCCCTTTTCTTTCTCTATGCATCGTTAATATTGTCAAAAATATCAGAGAACTAATAGTTACTGGGCAAGTTTGTGGCTAATAGGACGGGTAGAAACAGGCACACACATTCTGGGTATGGAGTCAAGCTACATTTCTAAAACTGGCAACCAAGAAATGTAGAAGTGGTTTCCCTCCCCTTTCTGGCCTCCCTGTCTGCACCACCTTTATTTGTTCATCCCCAGACTTCCTGGACGACATGAAGAGGATCTGATATAAGGTGTTAGCTCCACTCAGCTGCACCTGTGCAAAAGCATTAGTTAATGTCTCATTGAAGTGTTCCACATGTTTCTTTTACCTCAAGCCAGATTAGTGACAGCATTCTCACACACTCCCTTAATCCTGGCCCCCATAAATCCTTTATGAGTCCCTCCCTCCATTGTCCTCACCATCCATCAAGAACTTAGTGAAATCCTTTGGCATGTACAGTACATCTTTTCCCTGAGCCCATTCACAAAGAAGCCCTGTCATTGCTATATTTTCAGCCTCCATTCTTTCCCCCTCCCTTTGTATTTGTGTGTGTGCATGTGTGTGTGTGTATGCAATAGATGGCTGGTGAGAGGGAATAGACAGTTTTACAAATGGTGAGGATTTGATAATGATACGGGAAAAAATAGGCGAGGCTAAGGGTGAAAGGGAGCGGTTATGCAATGTAGAAAACCTAGATCCTGATAGCTTTTATGCAATCTTATTATGTGTCTACAGGCATAAACTAGGCTGAATTTTATCAGTAATAGTGACTAAGATCAATGTCTCCAAATAATATTGTAATCTTTAAAACCTGTCTATTTTCTTGTATCCACAACAACCGTAATTTAAAAAAATAACTGAATCACTATCTGGAGAGATAAACTAGTAATAAATTATCTACTACCTCCTTGAAGGGGATTAAGCACCCCTCAGTTAGTTCACATAGTCTGGTATTTTTCTACTTCTTTATCATTATTGTGCCCTAAGGAAATAATTTAAATGTATCACTATAAATAATTTAACATAACTAATTAGTTAAAATAATTTACATTTGGAGAGCGATGTCAGCAAATGATAGCACAGAAGTATCCAGGGTTTATTCCCTCATAGAAGTGTTAATTTGAATGAACATCCATGCACAAAAATACTTTCACAAGAGTTAAGGAATCCAGGTGAGAAATCACAGCACCTGGCTGAAGAACAGAAATAAGAAAATATGCATTAAAGGAGTAGGAAGGACAGTTTTACATTACCTCAGTCACTTCTCCCCCAAGCCCACACAGCAGAGTGCAAAGACAGATAACCTTTATGTAGGGAATGGAGACTGAAGTGAGAACCCAGCTTCACTATGGACCCCAGCATCTGGCCACCCTCAGTGAACCCTGCTATCAGACCTGCTCCCATGGCCTTGGGTTCCAAGACTACCCCCACAGCCCCAGTGTTCAGGTCAGCACCCACAGATCAAGACTCCAAGGCCACACCAGTACCAGGCCATTCCCTGTAAACCCAGACTTCAGACCTGCCAAGCACCAGGATGGCCCCCGTGGACCCAGAATCCAAGCTTATCTTTGATGACTCAGCTCCACACTCACCTTGCTCCTTCCCTCACCTCCGTGGTCCCAGGCACCAGGCTTGCCCCTGTGGACCCAGCTGCGGGGCCCACCTGAGTGGATCACAATACTAAGACAGATACCACAAACTCAGGATCAGGCCAATCCCTATGGACCTAGGTGCCAGACCCACCATAGCACCAAGCTGGCCCCTGCAGACTCAGGATCAAGGCCTGCTGCAGCACCGTGACAGTGTATCAGCCCTGTGGACTTAGACTTCCAGAAGGCCCGCACAAATCCAGGCTCTGGGCTCACCTTAGTGGACCCATACTGCAGATCTGCCTCTGCAGACCTAGATGACCGGCCCACCTGAATGAACTTAGGCTCCAATCTTTGCTTGTGGAACCAAAATCCAGGCCTGCACCCGTGGAACAGGGCTCCATACTTGCCCACACAGAGAGAGGCACCAGGTCTTCCCATGTGGACCCAGAGACTAGGCCAGCCCCTGTGGACACAGGAGCCAGGCCTACTCACCAACAGAGGCAACAGACCAACCCACCCAAGGGCTATAGTACCAGACCTACCCATGGATCCTACCAGCTGGCCTGCTCAGAACTTCTGGATGGGTTGACTGACGCAGGCCTTTTCCTGCCAACGTCAGTCTTCAAAGACTGGAAGAAGTGCCTACTTCTTCAAATGTGCAGACATGAATGCAAAGCCACAAGGATCATAAATAATTGGGGAAACACGTCATCGCTAGTGGAAAAAAAGAAAGTACTAGTAGCCGACCCTAAAGAAATGGAGAAAAAGAAATTCCAAATAATTTCTGAAAAAGAATTCCAAATAATTTTCTTAGTAAATTCAGCAAGCTATAAAAGAATACAGAAGGACAACTTAAAAAAACAAGAAAACAGGCTGGATGTGGTGGCTTACACCTGTAATCCCAGCACTTTGAGAGGTCAAAGTGGGTAGATCACGAGGTCAGGAGTTCAAGACCAACCTAGCCAAGATGGTGAAACTCTGCCTCTACTGAAAATACAAAAAAATGAGCTGAGGGTGGTGTCGGGTGCCTGTAATCTCAGCTACTTGGGAGGCTGAGGCAGAGAATTGCTTCAACCCAGGAGCCAGAGATCACAGTGAGCCGAGATTGAGCCACCGAACTCCAGGTTGGGTGACAGAGCAAGACTCCATCTCAAAAAGAAAAAAAAACAACAACAGGAAAACAATACATGAACAAAATTAGAAGTTCAGCAAAGATGTAAAAATCATAAAAAGAGCCAAACTTCGGAGCTGAAGAACAAAAGGGCAAAGCTGAGAAATTTCACAGAGAGATTCAACACAGCAGAATCAATCAGGTAGAAGAAAAAAAAATAGTGAACTCAAAGACAGGTCATTTGAAATTATCCAGTGAGAAGAATGAATAGAAAAAAGAACTTTAAATAAAGTGAAGAAAGCCTATAGGGCTTACTGGACACCATCAAGTGAACTAATTTATGCCTTATGGGAGTCTTATAAGGAGCAGATAAAAAGAAAGGGCAATATTGAATTAAGGTCCCTACCTACTCCAGTATAACCTCAACCATTTCTTTAACAATCCTATTTCTAAACAAAGCCATAGTCTGTGTACCAAG
>PVKP010015118.1:22881-51307 GCA_004027715.1 Plecturocebus donacophilus
CGCCTCAAAACACACACACACACACACACACACACACACACACACACACACACACACACACGGAAGTCTGTTCTACATAGCATGCTGGACCATTTTAAAGTTTAACTCTTTATTTAAATTCATCCAGTGGCTTTTCATTGCCAATAAACTAATACCCAAGCTTCTTACAATGGTCTTGGAGGCCCTGCAGGAACTGGCCCTGATGCCCAACCTCCTCTGAGTCACCTCACTACAAGCCCTCTAGCCTTCTGCTTGCTCTTAGAATATTCCAAGATCATTGCTGTCCTAAAATCTTTGCCAAAGTAATTCCTTCTTTCGGAGCATTCTTCCTATTTTTGCTGCCACAAAGAGATTATGTATTTTTCTTTTTTCTCTCTAGCATATCAAATTTACTCTCTCTACTGGAGAATTCCCAAATACCTTACAAACATGGTTTGGCATAGGAGGTAACATGTTCAAAACAAGATAAAACAATTTTTTTTGATCCTATGGTTCTCTCCAGATATCTTATATTCCTCCTCCCTTCATAGAAAAATTTCTTGAAAGAGCTGTCTAGACCAAATACCTGCAATTCCTCTCTTTCTACTCTTTTTTCTTTTTCTTGTCTTTTCATCCAGAAAAGTAAAGAGAATATCATAAAAAACTCTGTACCTATCACCAACGTCAACAATTATCTACTGTGTCCAAGATTATTTTACTCTGGATTATTTTGAAACAAATCCTCAACATCATACAATTTTATCTATATACATTTCAGCATGTATTTCTCAAGTCAGGGGCTTGACTCTAAAAAGAAAACTCAATTACATTACTATGATCTAATTTTATTCTCAATACCACGTCTGACATCAAATGTGTGAGGTATTTCTTTTTTCCACCCCAATCAATTTGCCAGCTTAGTGCCCTACAGTTCACTTCTGGTCTACCTGGAATTAGTGCAGACCCCAGGTTAAGAACTGAATCCCACGAGACTGCTCCCACTTCAGACAACAGTTGCAAGTCTGGGCCACCTGTACTTCTGACTCATAGGCTGTAAATCAGGAGTTCCCATGACTTTCTCCTAGGTTCAAGAGTTTGCTAGAATGACTCATGGAACTCAGGAAAAGCTCTTGATCATTATGGGTTTATTATAAGAATTAAAACAAAAACCACACAAATCTGGAATAGCAAAATAGAAGAGATGCATAGGGCAAGGTAGAAAGGGATGGACAGAGGGCTTCCACCAAGATATTAATGCAGCCATCAAACATGAAAAAAATTCATTATCACTGGTGATTAGTGAAATGCAAATATGAGATATCATCTCATGCCAGTTAGAATGGCGAACATTAAAAAATCAGGAGACAACAGATGCTGGAGAGGATGTGGAGAAATAGTAATGCTTTTACACTGTTGGTGGGAGTGTAAATTAATTCAACCATTGTGGAAGACAGTGTGGCAACTACTCCAGGATCTAGAACTAGAAATACCACTTGACCCAGTAAAGCCATTACTGGGTATATGCCGAAGGGATTAGAAAACATTCTATTATAAAGCCACATACATGCACACGTATGTTTATTGCGACATGTTCACAATAGCAAAGACTTGGAACCAACCCAAATGCCCATCAATGATACACTGAAAATGTGGCACACATACACCATGGAATGCTATGCAGCCATAACAATGATGAGTTCATGTCTTTTGCAGGGACATGGATGAAGCTGGAAACCATCATTCTCATCAAACTGGCATAAGAACAGAAAACCCAATACCACATGTTCTCACTCATAAGTGGGAGTCGAACAATGAGAACACACGGACATAAGGAGGGGAACATCATACACCAGGGGCTGTTGGGGGCTGGGGGCAGGGGAGGGAGAGCATTAGTATAAATGCCTAATGTAGATGATGGGTTGGATGCAGCAAACCACCACAGCAAGTGTATACCTATGTAACAAACCTGCATGTTCTGCACATGTACCCCAGTACTTAAAATATAATTTTAAAAAAACCCCACAAATCTGGAACAGCAAAATGGAAGAGATGCATAGGGCAAGGTAGAAAGGGATGGACAGAGGGCTTCCATGACCTCTTCAGGATTGCAACCCTCCCAGCACTTCAATTTGTTCATCAACCTGGAAACTCTCTGAATTCCATTGGTTAGGATTCATACAGAAGCTTTATTATGAAGGTTGATTAATTCATTGACCATTAGTGACTGATTCAATCTCCATCTTCTCTGTCTTCCCAGGAGGTCCACGGGTGGAGTAGGAAGTCCCAACCCTCTAATCACATAGTTGGTTCCTCTAGCAATCAGTCCCAATCTTGAAGCTATTAAAAGTTCCTCCGAAAGTCATTGCATTAGCACAAACTCAGGTGTTGTTCAAAGGGGCTTATTACAAATAGCAACAGATGTTACGCATATGCCTATCACTCAGAAAATTCCAAGGGTTTCACAAATTCTGTACTAGGATGAAAACAAAATATAGTTTTCTTGTTAAACCACCATATAACAAAAATCTAAACAATAATAGCAAAAGTCTGTTAATATCACCAAATATTCAGTATGTATTAACATTTCCCAAACAGTGCTGAAACAGAAGTGCCTCAGCTCTGTGTTTATTAATGGCTGGTATTAACAGTGTTGCAAGATCTTTTCAGTCCTCACCATGACCTTTTATTGTTCTGAAGTCTAGCATGAAATGACTTTGCTTATTTGTGCTTAACTTTGAGGAGTTTTACAAATATAATTAGCTCCATTGTGTCTTATATGTGCGAAAAATAAAAAATGTAATGTCTAAATGGATGAAAATGCGTACAAAAATAGAGATAATTAAAACAATTGAAAGTATCCACAAAACAAATCATTGAGAGAGTAAAAGGCAAGCCCCCACAGTGGAGATATGTGCTTTACCTGTAACTAATAAAACATTCATTCAGAATAAAGAATTTTTACAAATCAGCAAGAAAAATATAGACAACACAACAGAAAAACATAAGAAAGGAATTGAACAGGCTCTTTGCCAAAGAAGATACCAAATGGCCAATGAACACAGGGAAAGATGAGCTTCATTAGTCATCAGGAAAATAGAAATTACATGTTCATCTGAAACGTTAAACCTAAAAAGTCTAACAAAACCAAGTGTTGGCAAAGTGTTGAGAAATTATATCTATCATATGCCATTTAAGGAGATTAAATACATTATTTGGCAACTAGTTTTATCTATTAAAATTGAACATATGCATATCATTTGATCTAGTCACTCCAGTCTGGGGTAGATATACAAAAATATATGTGCATGTGCACCAAAATTTGTCAGAATCTTCCTTGAAGCATTATTTTTAACAGCAGAAAAACAACACAAATGTTCATCAATACTTTGATCAACTCTTTTTATCATTTGATAAAATTAGGCAACCAATACTACACAGTATTGAGAATGGATTTGCTACACTAAAAATATGAATAAAACTCACAAACATAATACTGGGCAAAAGAAACCAGACACAAAAGTCATAGTATGTGATTCCATTTATATAATGTCCCCAAACAGGCAAAATCCATCAATAGTCATAGACACCAGGAGTGTAGTTACTTCTGTGGAAGAATGGAATGACTGGGACAGGTTACAAAGGAGACCTCTAGGATGCAAATAGGTCCAACTTCTTGATATGGTAGTGTTTAAATGGATGTGTTCACTTGGTGAAACTTTGGCTGCACACAGCATTTTTTGCTTTTCTGCCTATAAATTATACTTATTAAATGTTAATGAAAAGGCCTATTCTGGGCCTTTTGCAGACAAGCTCCAAGAATAGCAGGAAAAAAAAATCTAATGACTCTGAGCATAATGATGACCATTTGCTAATGGAGAAAATATTCTCTCTCTCTGGTGTGGGTTTACATCAAGGCCCCCAGTTTGAAATGACTGAAAAGAGCATGGCCTTCAAATACAGGAGGGACAGCACCAGATGTGAGGCAGTAGGGATTAAATGGATGGCACTGTTTCCAAACTAACTGAAAAACCCAGTAAATTCACCATTAAAAACACTGCACATAACTAGAAGACCTGTGGGTATATAGTTTAGGATCACTGGGGCTATTCTCTCTGCAAGGAAAAACAAAATCAGCAACATTTGTCTTTGCAAATTTCTTAATAAGTCAACTAGTAAAGGAAACAGCAGGATTATCTGCAACACTTAACTGATGGCTACTGAAACTTCAACTAGAGAAGCCACGTTTGTAGGGCTAGATCCCATTTCTCCTGCTCCTGCCTGTAAGCCAGGGTGGCAATGACCATCAGTGTCCACTCTTCTGACAATCAGGGAACTACTTGACATTGCAGGATTTGGAAAGCTCCTAGCAGTAGAAACTCTTCCTGTGTGAACAAGTGTGTTTTCTCTTTACACGTCAATCTTGCTTCTTCTTTCCAAGCTTATGGGTCTGTACCTTTATGATTAGCAAGTAATTCCCTATCCTAATTTGTATGCGGCAAGGAACATTATACTTTTCTTGGCTCTGATATGTCTGCTATACAGAAAAAAGCACCAAGTCAGAATTACTGAGCGAAAGTCCTGGCTGTGCCACTTACCAGCTGTGTGTCTTGAACAATTCACTAAACCTTTCTCTGTCTGTAAAATAAGGAAGAATAATTCCCATCTGAACATGTAAGGCATGGATTTCAGTCTACAGACTTGAGTTTGTAAGAGCTATCACTTAATTTTCTTTGAGTCCATGAGTGTCCCAGCAAGAACTAGATGGCCCACTCTAATGTATTTATTTATTTGAAGAGATTTGATGAAAGGGCGACTTACAGATGTGGGCAGAGTTAAGGAAACTAGTAAGGGAGAGCTACACAGGGCTTAGCAAGAGCAATAGTCTATGACCTCCCCTAATCCTCACTGGGCAGAGGCAGAAGAAATGTTACCAGGGTCAATTAGAGAGCTGTAGCCCCAAAAGAGGAACTGATAACCAGGAGCTGTGATCCCAGGAACACAGCCACTCCCCAAAAGAGGAACTGATAACCAGGAGCTGTGATCCCAGGAACACAGCCACTATCAGCAAAATGGCCAAGAGAAAGGGAACCGGGACAGTAAATATCTGAGGTCTGGCTCCTCTCACCCTCCTGTATTTATCTACCAGTGTCTCTCATTAGCTGAATCCATTCCTCTTACCCTCCTGCATCTGCCAGTGCCTTCTACTGGCTAAATTCAAGAATAAGTCAGAGGTCAAGAGAAAATGGGTGAATACCATAGGGGTTGGCCTTCCAGGCACAGAGCAGAAAAGATAATAACATAGAGGATCTAGACGTAGGACACACAGAAAATAACCAGAAACTAACTTATTTCTGCCCCCACACCCTGTTTCCCCACATTGTCAGTTTTTATCATTATTTCCTACCTTTCCTTCCTTAACCCTCAAGAACTGGGCCAAGTTTTTGGCCTCTTCCTCCATGCCAAAAGATTGAGGGACTGGGGAGGCTCAGTGGTCACTGGTTTACCTGAGTAGCTTCTGCGTGCCTCTTAGCTCACCTTGAATGGTCCCTTTGGGTCTGGTGGTCCAGGTGACTTCTCCATAGCATGACTCAGAACCTTTGAGGTGACTGCAGTTCCCCGTGGTCTGCCTCTGGCCTCCACACGTGGTCCTATGACTATTCCCACTGGAAGTCATCCCACCTCCCCAGGGTACATCCAATGAACAGGTGTCCTGCCAACCTCTGGAATTGTTAACTTTTATCTACTTCCCGGTCTCTGGAAACTCAGTCTATCCATCAGTCAACAACCAAGGAGAGGCACGTTTCCCTCTCTCTTACCACCCAGCCTTCCAGCTTTATCATATTCTATAGTAAGCTAAAGCTTTCCAAAAAGACCATGAGAGTCTTACTTTTCCATCTGTTTTTACAAGATTTCTTCAGGCAAAGAGGTACGAAGGACCTCAATGTTTGTTTGGTAAAGCCTGAGGGAGAAGCATTTTCTGTTTCTCCTGCTCCTACCTCACATTTCCCAAGCCACAGTATCATCTTTCCTGCTTCTGATGCAGCTCCAGCTCCTTCCTGCCTCAGAGACTTTATGCTTGTGCTTGTTTTTTCTAAAACATTCCTTCTCCAACTCCATAAACATCTTGGTTCTTTCTGATACTTAGAGTCCCAGCTCAAACATCAGGCAATCCTATTTTTAAAGGTCTTTCTAGATCCTGCGTATTTCCTCCAGCATCTGCAACTATCTCGTGTACCTATTTATTGGTTTGCTGTTTATCTCCCCCAACTACAATGCTGCCCTGTTTATCCTATTATTACCCTTAGTGCTAGTCAAAATTCTAGGCACATAGTCAGACTTCATAAATATTAATTCACTGAATGAATAAATAAGTGAAGGGATCAATAAACTCATTCACTGAAATGAAT
Source organism: Plecturocebus donacophilus (assembly GCA_004027715.1). Taxonomy (NCBI): domain Eukaryota; kingdom Metazoa; phylum Chordata; class Mammalia; order Primates; family Pitheciidae; genus Plecturocebus; species Plecturocebus donacophilus. The sequence goes on from PVKP010015118.1 coordinate 29,268, forward strand.
GTCAGTAAATTACCTTGCCATATTAACTACCTCAGAGGGTTATTCCCAGGATCAAATGAGATAAATTACAGGAAAGGGTCCAAAGTGTTAGACAAATGTTTGTGTATTTATTTTATATCTGTGAGTCTTTTTTTTTTTTTTTTGCCATCTGCTCCTTTAACACCAAGATTTCTGGAGCCCCAAAGCACTAATTTTTTTTTTTTCCCTAAAAGAAATGTGGCATCTCCTGGAGATGGAGTCAGCTCTTAGAGAAAGCATGAGTAAAGTCAGAGCGTCATGAAAACATTATACATTCTAGTTCTTTTTAAAACCAAGGCTTTCAAAGTGTTGCTTTTTTTCTTCCCCCACCCCAGTTTTACTGAGGTATGATTAGTATAGAAAAACTGCACATTATTAATTTATACAATTTGGTAAGCTTGGACACATGTATACACTTGTGTTGCTATCACCACAATCTAAGTAATAAACATATCTATCACCTCCAAAAGTTTCCCTGTATCCCTCTGTTCTGTTGTGTGTGTGTGTGTGTGTGTGTGTGTGTAAGAACACAACATGAGATCTACCTTAACAAAATGTTGAATATATAATATCTTATTGTTAACTGCAGTCACTATATTGTATAGCTTATCTCTGGAACTTATTCCTCCTGCACAACTATAACTTCATACGCATGGAACTACACCTCCCCATATCCCCTTCCCCCATACTCTGGTAACCACCATCCTGCTGTCTACTTCTAAACCTTTGAATATTTTAGATGCCTCATATAAGAGGCATCATGCAATATTTATCCTTCTATGACAGACTTATTTCACCTTAATTAGGCATCCAGATCCATCCATGTTGAAGGGTACAAAAGACAGGATTTTCTCCCTTTGTAAGGGTGAATATTTTTACTCTGTATGTATATACAACATTTTTTTTATCCATTTGCACATCGAAATCAAACTGAGATATCACCTCACACCTGGCTATCATCAAAAAAAAAAAAAAAAAAAAAAAAAGATAAGCAGTGTTGGTGAGGTTCCCTTAAAAATGAAAAATTAAACTACCATATGATCCAGCAATCTCACCTCTGGGTATATTGTCAAGAGAAGTGAGATCAGAATCTTGAAGAGATATCTATACGTCCATGTGTATTGCAGTATTATCTGCAATAGGCAAGATATAGAAACAACCCAAATGTCCTCCACAGGTGAATAGTCAGTGTCACCTGCTAAGAGGCCTCTCACTGGCCATAAACCACCATGATGCAGAGTTACATAAAAATAGATATGTCACAATCTATTTACCTAAAGATAACAGCTGTTGATGTTTTATTTTCCTTCTCCATTTTCATTTTCCCTTTCGCATAGCTTATGTTTGCTTACTCATTTTTATGTTCTTGTGTTCATACTTATGTTGCTTATAATACCAATATCTATAATTTGCAGGGACTCCACTCTGGCTTCTCACTTAATAATTTCTGAATGCTTACATTTATTGCAGCCCCAAAATACAATATGACGTTTCTGCCTCTTCCTATTCCTTTTCTTCCTCCTACTCATTTTCTGCCCCCAGGGCTATGGCATAAACTTGAACGAACAGGTGGTCTGGAAATGTTTGTTCTTACCAGACTGCTATGTTGAGAATCTGCATTTGAGTAACCAGACCCAAGACAATTAGTAGGACCCAGCTTTCCCTGAGTCCTTACTTAACTAAGCTGTGGGTTCGTGAATACTATTCTGAGGATGTCCATCTGGTGCAGGAAGCAGAGGAAAAGGCAGGCAGCTGAGGCTGAGAAATAAAAACCATAAAAGGCTAACAGTTATCAAGCATTTCCATTTCATAAGTACCATCATGACAAATTTTTTCCAAATTCCTATGGAATGATTATTATCCCTTTTCTCACTTTTATGAATAAGAAAATTGGGAGGCAGAGAAGTTAAATAACTTGTTCATGCTCCCACATGTTGTAAGTGGTGAACCTAGAACTGAACCCAGTGGCCTAAACTTGGCTCTCAGGTCCATGCTAACCAAGAGGAGAGATGAAAACACCGAGTTACATAAGAAAAAACACATAAAGAGCTGATTCTGAACAAAGAAAAGCCACAGAAAAGAAAAAATCCTGGTCGTGTATTTGTACCCATTCCTAAGGGCACAAATTTTAATATTTTTGTCTCCAGCATGGACACACCTGGTCATTCAGGACTGTCTAGGGGTCCCAAGACAAGACATTTTACGAAATCCATTTCTATCCTCTGTTGCTAAGAGCTCATCCCCCTTCTTCCCACTTCCTTAATCAGTTATGTTGAAACAAATCCCATATTAGTAGCCACAAAGAGCTCTCTAAACATCAGAAAAGGACAAGGATTTCATTGTCTCTTTTTTCATTTTCCTTTCTTACTTTCATAGATTCAGTGAAGCTGCACCATTCTCAAGTTGACTAAAGTAAAAAAAAAAAAAAATTAAACCTGTCAGAATTTTGCTTCTCGTGGCACTTAAGGAATCTGGGTGGTATGGCAATATGGACAGGCTTTTAAAATTCTTTCATTATTGACTTCTACCTGATGACTGACACTACTGTTAGGGCTCCAGCTGCAAGTTAAGACTAACAGATCTCTTCCACAGGTGTTGCAGAAATACAGCAGGAAAGTCAACTCTTCTTGCCGTTTAATGCATGGCTTTTTCATGTCATCTTAGATGACTAAGATGACAAATTTAGGAAAAATTCTAGATAAAAAAAGAATACACAAAAAGATAGAGGAAGAAAACTAGCCATTGTTCCAAAGACACACATGGAAGTTTTCTAAATACATGCAAACACGTGCTCTAGCTAGCTCAGTCTATGTCAGGCTTTGTGTCTCTCTCTTTCTCTGACTCTGCGTTTATCTCCCTTCCTCTCCTTCCCACTCTCTCTCCCTCTGTCTCTTACACACACACACACACACACACACACACACCTGTAGCATCTTCAAGTCATCTACTTTGGTAAAAATTTTACAAAATGTACTTTATAAACTATTTATTCAAGACACCCACAATCCCACCTTCAATCTTCTTTCTTTAAAATGTCTTTAAGCCAAATGTTTCTTCACTTTTATAGAATGTGAATTTCATACCATGGACAGCCTCAGAGAAGAAGAACTGAGTGTATCTGTATCCATAATCAAAGCCATACTTGATTTTTATTTATAGAAATCTAATTTATATAAACCAAATTTTAAAAATATCAATTTGTATAAAACTTTCTTGCCATCTCAAGTCCAAATGCCAAATTCTAAGCTCTGAAGCTTTTGTCCAGCCTGCTCACAAAGGCAGAAGACTGTTCAGTCATCTGTCTGTGAATCTTTTCTTGATTCTTGTGCATAATTTATCATCCACATCTTTCTTGGTGGTATTTATATCATGCTTTCTTGTTAGACCCTATGCTTCTGGAGGACAGAATCCCACTGTATCACTCCTAACCCTTACACAGCTTCACAATCAAAACATCATTCCTATATGTAAAAGCCTACTGTAATATTGCTGGCCAACAAGGATGATACTAGTGTTTGCCTTGTCCTCTAACAGCAACATTATTAAGGAATTTCAGGCTAGGAGAAAATGTGCTGTAGAGATTACTCAGATGAGTTTTATTTCAACCTAACACCTGAATTGAACATAAAAGTCCCCTAAATATTCACCAGTGTTTCCTGTGTTAGTCCCATAGTCTGTGCCATGCAGCCAATCTCAATGAGTTTCAAGTGCTATTTGTGGAGGCAGGCATCCTTCAGTTGTGCTTGGATTGTACTCAATGTGGCAACATTGTGACAACTATCTGGGGCAGTTTCAAATGATGCTTTTCAGGTTGTGTTTTGTCACTTCATTCTTCCTTGTTTTATGAGACATGGTGGCATTTATTTTTAAAATTAATACTACTTTGAAGACAGTGTGGCGATTCCTCAAGGATCTAGAACTAGAAATACCATTTGACCCAGCAATCCCATTACTGGGTATATTCTCAAAGGAGTATAAATCATTCTATAATGAAGACACATGCACATGTATGTTTATCAAGGAGTACAAATCATTCTATTTATTATAAAGACACATGCACAAATATGTTTATTGTGGCACTGTTCACAATAGCAAAGACTTGGAAACAACCCAAATGCCCATCAATGATAGACTGGATGAAGAAAGTGTGGCACATATATAACATGGAATATTATGCAGCCATAAAAAAGGATGAGTTTATGTCCTTTTCAGGGACATGGATGAAGCTGGAAACCAACATTCTCAGCAAACTAATACAAGAACAGAAAACCATACACTGCATGTTCTCACTCATAAATGGGAGTTTAACAATGAGAACACATGGATACAGGGAGGGGAACATCACACACCAGGCCCTGTCAGGGGTTAGGGGGCTAGGGGAGGGATAGCATTAGGAGAAATACCTACTATAGATGATGGGATGACGGATGCAGCAAACCATCATGGCACATGTATACCTATGTAACAAACTGGCACATTCTGCACTTGTACCCCAGAACTTAAAGTATAATAAAAAAAGAAAGATTAGCTATAAATAAAAAATTAAAAATACTACTACTAACAGCAGAAACAACAATCGAGTTAATCTGTGCAAATCTAATATAAATAAAAATACACCGTTTTTGTTTGTGGCATTATCTCAATTCCTATTTGGAGTTTCTACATATTGGACAGAATTCTTCACTGTTTTAAGGCCAATAAATATAAAATATAAAATAAATAAAATATAACTATATAATAGTAACAAAAATACTACTTTTAAATTAATATTAATTTTCTTGATTTCTGGAGATATAACTCATTATCATATAATTTATAGATAGTAAGCTATAGATATTTAAACTGTACACTTTGGTTTGAACATGCACACACTCACACCAGCAAAACCATCACCATAATCAAGATAGCAAACATTTGATCACCCCTAAAAGTTCCTTGGGCCTTTTTTCTATCCATCTCTACCTCCATCTTATCCCAGGCAACCATTCATTTGCTTGTGTCAATATAGATGAGTTTGCATTTTCCAGGATTTTTACATAAATAGAATTATACATGGGTGTCATATTTTTAGTCTGGCTTCTTTTATTCAGCAAACTAATCTCGAGTTTTATCTACATTATTGCTTGTTATCTGTATCCTTTTCTTTTAAATATTGAGTAGAATTGTATTGCATGGATATACCCCATTTTGTTTATTCAATTACCTGTCGATAGGCTCTTAGATTGTTTCAAGATTAAAACCACTATGAACATTTATGAAGTCTGTGTGTGGACGTAGAGTTTCATTTCCCATGGGTAAATACCTAAGAGTGGAATTGCTGGGCCATATTGTAAGTGAGGTATACATTTGGCTTTAGAAAGTAACAAACTGGTTTTAAAAGTAGCTGTAACATTTTACACTCCCACCAACGCTTTCACATTCCAGTTGCTCCATATCTGACCAGCGCTGGGTTTTGTCCATCGTTTTTCATTTCAGCCATTCTCAAGGTCATGAAATGGTATCTTATTATGGTTTTATTTGCATTTTCTTGGTGATTAGTGACATTGACCACCTTTTTCATGACTTACTGATCACTTGTAAACCTTCTATTATAAAGTGTTTAATTAAACCTTTGCCTATTTTTTATTGGGCTGTGTTCTTATTATTAACTTGTGAGAGGGCTTTATATATTCTAAATGCAGGTCATTAGTCATAATAACATTTAAAGTTCACTTCTAAATTATGTTTGACTACAGTTGCTTGATCAAGCTGTCAAAAGTTTAGACGAGGAACAGGCTTTAGATTAATTCATTGAATATTTATTGAGTACTTTCTAAGTGCCAGTCACTTTAAGAGGACCTAGTAAAATGGAAGAGAACGCTTCCCTTCAAGGAGCTCACTGTTAAAGAGGAAATTGAAGCATTAAACACACAGACACAATAAATATCCAAATAAATGATATAGGAGCAGAGAGCAGGGAACAGTTAAGTTGTTGTAAGTGTAGGGATCAATAAAGACTTTGAGAAGAGATAACATTTGAGCTGAGCCTTTAAAAACGAATAGGAGTATGCCACATAAAAAAACTGCACAAAAAAGGTGACAATCCTATTGAAATAAATTATATTAGGGCAATGGTTTATTTTTAAGTTAAATCTGAACATCTTAAATAAACATGGCACACATCACCATAAGAGGCTGATCTCCTCTCTGTGTAGCCCTACAGACATCAGTTGCTAAGACGCTGCATTTCCCTAAAGCAAGAGTAACTTTATAAAAAGATACATGCTACCTAGTTCTTAGTTTACTGCCTTATGCCTAGTAGTGTTCAATAAATGTAACTAAATTTAGTATTAAATAACTATTTAATTAAATTAACTAAAATAAATGAATACTGTGGTTTATTGTGAGGGATTTAAAGATGACACAATATAGACTTTTTAGAACTAAGCTAGTAAGGACTGTAGATAAGCCTCATGTCCATGGGCATACATGACAAACACAGAGGAAAAAAATGTACCCTTTTCCTTAAAGCCTTCCCAGACCTTCCATTCATGGAGAATTAATGGTAGTCCCTGCCGTACTATCATTAGAATTCAGCAAAACACCCTTGTGATAGAACTCATACCTTTATTCACTTAATTCAAGATTATTTTGTTACAGAATGAGTTAATGTGGGTAGAGTTATTCATTTTGCATTTCTAATATTTTCTACAAATAGATAGTTCCCTTTCTGACATATGTCAAGTATCTAACAAATCCCTATTGTTTTTGAAGAAAATTGAAAATGCCTAAATGTGTAAGTACAAATAATTAAAGGAATCAGTGTTGTATTAAAGGTGCATTTAACGTCCTATGGGAGGTCAAAGGAAGAAGAGATTAATTACCTCTGACCTGGATGGCCAGTAGCAGTACAGATGGCTGCTAGTGGAAGAGAAGAATTTGGACAAGGTGTGATGTGAGAAAGAGAACTCCAGGTGAAGGAAAAGGCATAAGCATATGTGAGTAAGTATTCAGCTTCTAAGTGAAAAGAGTTCAGCTTAATTTGGCTGCTACTGAAGATTCATTAAACAAATTGGTTTAACAAGTTTGGTTGACTGATTCATTAAACAAATATCCAGCACTAAATAGAACTGTGGAAGATAGATTATAAAAAAAAAAAAAAAACACTTGGTCAGAAAGAACCCACCCCCTTAGACTAAGCAAGTAAGCAAGTCAGTGTGCCGAACTCCACAGTTGGCAGAAGTAAACAACAAGACTCAATAGATCTGTGCAAGATGGTTCATTCCTGACAGCATAGTGAACAGCAGGAGTATCAGCCCAGCCCCAGTGGCTCCCTGTGATGGTTACCATTCAGTATCAACTTGATTTGATTAAAGGATATAAAGTATTGTTTCCGGGTGTATCTGGATTATGCCAGAGAGATGAACATTTGAGTCAGTGGACTAAGAGAGGAAGATCCACACTCAGGAAGATCCACTCACAATGCGGTTGGACACCAAACAACTGGCTGCCAGCATGGCTAGAAAAAGCAGGCAGAAGGTGGTGGAAGAAGCTGACTTGCTGAGTCTTCCAGACGTCATCTTTCTCCAGTGCTGGATGCTTCCTGCTCTCCAACATCGGACTCCAAGTTCTTCAGCTTTTGGACTCTTGGACTTATACCAGTGGTTTACCAGGGAACCTCAGGCCTTCGGCCGCAGACTGAAGGCTGCACTGTTGGCTTCTCCTGAGCGAAGTGGCTGAAGGCCTGAGAGCCCCTGGCAAACCAGTTGAAGAGGCTTCCTCAATCCTCAGCCTGTAGACAGTCTATCATGGGACTTTACCTTGTGATCATGTGACTAATCCTCCTTAATAAACTCCCCTTCATATATACATCTAGCGTACTAATTGTGTCTCTCTAGAGAACCCTGACTAATACACTTCCCTACCCAAAGTCCTGTTGTCCCAAAGGGGTGATGCAATAGACACAAATACAGCTACACATGCAGGTGCCACTGAGGAACCCACAGCCAAAGGCTCAGCACTCTTTGTAGCCAGCAATAAGCAAGCCAATCCCCTTCCCCTTATGGAGCGAGCAGTCTTGGTAGTCACATTGCTGTTGCCTTGACAAGTGACTAGCTGCGAAAAAAGCCCAGGGCCAGAGGACAGTTAGGACTTTCATTTGGTGTCCTCAGAGAGGACATGCAGAGAGAGAGTCTCCTGACCCAAGGCAGCAGCCTATTTCCCTCAACAAAGCTGAAAACCAAACTAGGTTTTCTCATATATGTAGTAGTTGTTGAGAAATTTTGAGTGAAAGAGTGATCTGAGTGAAGGAGCATCTTCACTCTTAGGGAAAGACTAATGTGATGGAAATATTTAGGAAAGAATGGAGTAGAAAAGATGAAAGGCGGAGCCATTAGAAGAACATTAGGGAGGGGCTGGCATCAGAAGGAGAGAGAAGAGGAGACTCATGTGAGAGCTCACTGGAATGGAACTGGGCTGGTCACAGAAGGCAAGATGACTAACAGGTCCCAGCTTAGCATAAGCACAGGCGAGGAAGAGGAAGGAGAGATTTCCTAGCAGTTCCAGATTTTCTGCAGGCATTTGGCTGATTTGAGAAAACTGATGGACCTAAATGAGGACACACTGATGAAACTACAGCCATGGAAAAATGTGTGAAGGCTGGAAGAGAAATTGCAAGCTGGAAAGAAGAAGGTAAAGGCATGCTGGATCTTATCAAATGCTTTTGGATCCAGCATGTCTTTATGATAAAAATCCTCAACAAATAAGACATAGAAGGAACATACCTCAAAATGCTAAGTTATATATTACAAACCCACAATCAACATCATACTAAATGGAGAAAAGGTGAAAGCATTTCTCCCAAGAACTGAAGCAAGACAAGGATGCCCACTTTCACCACTTTTATTCAACTTAGTATTGGAAGTCCAATCCAGAGCAATCAGGCAAGAGAAAGAAAGAAAGGGAATCCAAATTGGAAAAGAGGAAGTCAAACCAACTCTGTTTGCCGATGATAATAATCTTTGATATCTACTAGAGAGCCCTAAATACTCCTCCAAGACTCCTAAATTTGATAAATAAATTTAGTAAAGTCTCAAGTTACAAAATCAATGAACATAAGTCAGTAGTACTGCTGTACACCAAGAACAACCAACTGAGAATCAAATCAAGAACTCAATCCATTTTATAATAGCTACAAAAAAAAATACCTAGGAATATACTTAACCAAGGTGAAAGATCTCTTCAAGAAGAATTAAAAAACACTGCTGAAAGAAATAATAGATGACACAAATAGAAATATATCCCATGCTCATACATTGGCAGAATCAATATCATGAAAATCACCCAAATACTGCCCGATCTACAAAATTTACTGCAATTTCTATCAAAATACTAACATCATTTTTCACAGAATTAGAAAAAAAATTCTAAAATTCATATGGAACTGAAAGAATCCTGAATAGCTAAAGCAATCCTAAGCAAAAAGAATAAATCTGTAGGCATCACATTACCTGACTTTCAATGATACTATAAGACTACAGTAACCAAAACAGAATGCGACTGATATAAAAATAGACACATAAACAAATGGAACAGAATAGAGAACCCAGAAATAATGCCAAATACTTATAACCAACTGTTCTTTGACAAGGTATGCAAAAACATACTGGAAAAGGGACACTCTATTCAATAAATGGCGCTGGGAAAATTGGGAAGCCACATGTAGAAGAATTGAACCAGATCCCTATGTCTCATCATTTACAAAAATTAACTCAAAATGGACTAAAGACTTAAATCTAAGAACTGATGCCATTAAAATTCTAGAGGAAAACCTTTTCTGGACATTGGCCTATGCAAAGAATATATGGCTAAGACCCCACAAGCAAATGTAACAAAAAATAAATAAATGGGACCTAATAAACCTAAAAAGCTTTTGTGCAACAAAAGAAATAATTGTCAGAGTAAATAGACAACCTACAGAATGGAAGAAAATGTTTCCAAATTATGCATCTGACAAAGGACTAATATCCAGAGCCTACAAGGAAGGAACTCAAACAAATCATAAAGAAAAAGAAATAATCCCATTAAAAAGTAGGCAAATAACATGAACAGACATTTCTCAAAAGAATACGTAAAAATGGCCAGCAAACATGGTAAAAAAAATGCTCAGCCTCACGAATTATGAGGAAAATGCAAAGTAAAACCATTTACATCACCTTATTCCAGCCAAAATGACCATGATTAAAAAGTTCGAAAAATAATAATTGTTGGCAAGGATGTGGTGAAAGAGGAACACTTAAACACTGCTGGTTGGAATGTAAGTTAGTACAAACCCTAAGGAAAACAGTATGGATAGTTCTCAAAGAACTAAAAGTAGATATATCACTTGATTCAGAAATCCCACTACTGGGTATCCATTCAAAGGAAAAGAAGTTGCTCTATCCAAAGACACCTACATGTGTATGTTTATCACAGCAGAATTTGCAATTGCAAAGATATAGAATCAAACTAAGTGCCCATCAGTCAACCAATGAGTGCATAAAGAAAATGTGGTACATACAGATCATGGAATACTACTCAGCCATGAAAAATAAAATAATGTCTCTTACAGTAACTTGGATGAAACTGGAGGCCACTATCCAAAGTGAAATAACTCAGAAATGGAAAACCAAATATTGCATGTTCTCACTTATAAGTGGGAGCTAAGCTATGGGTACACAAAGGCACACAGTGTGATAACAGACAATAGAGACTCAGAAGCAGGGAAAGTAGGAGGAGGGGGAGACATGAACAGTTACCCACTGAGTATGATGTACTACTCAGGTGACAGGGGCACTAAAACCCTAGACTTCACCACTGTAAGATTCATCCAGGTATCCAAAAACCACTTGTCCCCTACAGCTATTGAAATAAAAAATAATAATGCAAGGTGTATCTGTATGTTAATAACAGAAAAGCCACGAGTTACCCAAAATAAACCATTCCATCCCCTTACAGTTTCAAGGCTCCACAGCCCAGTAGGTAAAACTGAGAGCTCGAATGAGTTTAGTTTTTGTCTTCCCCACATACCCACTGGTATGTGACTTCTTTTTTTCTATCTTTCTCCATCTGTCCTGCTCATACTTCCAACTGATGGGGTGCCCAGAGCCATCAGAGCCTGTGACTTCGGCAGGGACTGCCTTAGGGTCGTATCAGCCACTTCGGCATGGTAGTATTTTTTTTCTTGACCTTAAAAAATCTTAATTTTCTATTCTTGGCACTGTCTGACCAAGAAAACAAATGTTTTTGTTTGTCTTTTGTTTGGTTGGTTTTCTCCACCTCCAGTCAAGGTGAATGTCTTTTAACAGGTTCATTTATGTTAATCTAAGCTGTGAACCTGGGAAATGGTTTTCTCTATTCACATGGAAATTTCAGAGCCTTCTTCTATCTTTCTCCTTCACTAAGGAGCTGACAGGACAGGTGGATCCCAGAGCAGAGATTTGTTCAGAATTATTCAGTAGACAATGAGAACTCTTAAGTGGGCTTTGGCTTCTATTTTTATGTTGTCATCGTATTTTTTCTTATTTTTAACAAAAAAAATCCAGCAATTAGAAGTTAAGGTGGAAGATTAACAGTATTTGTCATAATAAACACAGATGGGGAGGAGCAGTTTCAGACTTTGCTTTGCCTGTAGGAACTTGTACAAGTGTCATTCTTTCGTCTTTTTCTACACAAGAGAGAACTACACACAGGGTATGTGATCTTGTCTCTTAACTATTTCTGGACTGTCCTTGAACAGTGTTTTAGCAAAAATTCTTACTGTCCTGTAACACTGCTAGTTTCATTTGTCTGAGACGGAGAAATGGCTTATGAAGAATTCCTTCATTTAGAACATAATCTAAGATAATAAAATACATATATTCTCCTATCTACTATTTGGTATAGTTTACAGAAATTATGCTTATCAGGAAAATGAACACAAATAGTCCTGGATGGGGGAAAAGCCTAGAAAATGTGGGTTTTAATCTCAGCAACACTATCAACCAGCTCTAAGTCAAATCAGTTCATCCCTCAGACCTCAGTTTTCCTCCATCATCTTTAAGTGGAAATAGAACTACTTTGTCTGCTTCACAGCAAAACAGAAAGTATCAGAAGAATCAGTATAAGTGAAGTGCTTTGAAGAATTATAAAATGCTATAAAGCAGGAAACCTCAGTAGCACTGTTTCTGAAATATTGTCTCATCTAGGATGAGAAAGAACTTAGATGAGAATGAGTGGAGTTTTTAAAGGTTTGTCTCATAGTCAATCGTAAATTTTCCTACTGTATACTGAGGAACAAACTTTGAGACTCACAAAGTAAAATCATTTGAAGGTATTTTTAAAGACCTCAACCTTCACACAGGTGAAATATGAACCACCAAAGATAATTATTCTTAATTTTTTCATTATTCTCTTTTTGAACTTTAGATTTCCAGGAACTCTAAAAAATTAAGATGATAATCCTTGTTACATACATCATTTAAAAAAAGCTTATTTTAAGCATCTTTTCTATTTTTGAAGTAAAAATATGTTCAACTAAATTATGAAAAGCCATTATTTCCTAACTGAAATGATGTAACAGATAACCAAGGGAAAAAGAGGTTGCTGTTGTCATTCTTCATTGCTAATTTTCTATCCAGCAGGCGATCCAAAAATAACCTGGAGGAGAACTAGAGGAAGAAAGACTAATGGATGTATGTAAACCATGCTAGAAGGTAAGAGATCTGATCTGGGAGTATAGAGGACTGAACTCGGGCAAAGTGAAAAGAATACTTCGTTTTCCTAATTAATGCACTGTAAAAGTTGCATTACTGTCTGAACATGATTGGGAAACTGTCATATCCAGATACTGAAACTCATAACTAAGTTATTATTATGGTAATAATCTTTTGTTTAAAAATATGGGTGTGGGGGTCTTTTTGTGACCCTTCCTATTACCCACATGGGTACAGACTTGAGATTGGGTCTACATTGAGTCAGACTTAAGATTGCCAGCTATAAAGAACATTGGCTTTAACATGTGAGTTGTGTGAAGAAAATAATAAAGAGCTGAACATTGTTCATAGTCTTAAGTGGCCATTTTGGCATGTTCCCTGTGTGGACAGCAAGATTACAAAGGGAACAAAGGAGCTGGACTTAACTTTTGGGGGTGATGGATAGGACCACAATCTTTATTGTCATAATCATTTTATAGGTGCATACTTATGTCACAACTTACCAAACTATACATTTTAAATATGTGCAGTTTACTGTATGCCACTTGTTTGTCAATAAAGCTGTTAAAAACAATAATTTTAAATAAAAAATACTTATGTCACTTATACTGAATTATTCTTGAAGGAGATCACTGGAACTATTGTTTCCTCACTCAGCAAAATTTTAAATTTTTATTTTTAGCAGCTTAAAGGCATTTCTACTGACCTTTTGTTTACTAAACCTCATTTGTCTGTTTATACTAGTATCCAATTATTTATCTCTTATCCTCCCATAAGCAATTATTTTATAAGGTTTTATATTGCTGCACAAAAAAATCAACACACATTTAGCAGCTTAAAACAACACATACATATTATCTCAATGCTTCTGTAGGTCAGAATTCCAGGTACAACCTAACTGGGTTCTCTGGTCATGATCATGCAAAGCTGAAATAGAGATTGGCCAGGGCTGTGGTCTCATCTGAAGCCAGAATTTAGCTCCTTGTGCTTGTAGGACTAAGGTCCCGTTTTCTTGCTGGTTGTCAGCTGGAAATCACTCTCAGATTCTAGCTATGTGGCACCCTCAGTGGGTAGTTCACAGCATGGCATTTTCCTCACTTCTAGCAGCTGCTGTTGCTTATTTCTTTTAAGGCATACCTGATTTTATAAGACCCACCTATGAAATCTCTCTTGTGATAAATTGAAAGTTAACTGATTAGAAACCTTAATTACATCTACAAAATCCCCTTTACTATAAAATGTACATAACTATGGGAGCGATACCCCATTGTATTTACGAGTACCTGTCATACCCAAAGGGGAGGGATATACAGAGCATGTACTCCAGGGGGTGGGAATCTTGGAGGACATCTTAGAATTCTACCTGCCGTGATTATTTATAACTAAAGCAAGATTTTACTCCTGTTCATGGAAACTTTCTCTTGTGGTTCTTTGTCTAAGTTTTAGGTATCCAATATCTGTGTCAATTTTATTTTTTTCATCTTTGGTAGTAGCAGAAGGGGAAGAACTCTTAAAGGATCCAAGGAATAACGGTTGCTGAAGTGGGTGACTGGAAGCTGAGCTTATTCTATTAATACCCTTGAAGTTTCTGGATTGCTAGCATGGACACTCTGGGCACAAGCATAGTGACTTTAAGAAGATAAACAGAGATTCTTGCCATAAGTAAGAAGCAGTGCTAGAGAAAGCCAGAATCAGACACTAGCACAGATCCCATAGGGAAACAAAGGGAGATTGTCTGAGAATTAATGATTCTACCTAACTAGAAAGGCTTACCAACAAGATGTTACAATACCTAGACACACTCTATAGTGCCGTTTTCAGAAGACAAGAAATTGGGAAGAGTGCTTTATCTAGGTATATCACAGTACCATGTGGGGAATGCCAGGCAACACAGCCAGACAAATATCTGACTGGTTAACACAGAGGTAAGCCTGTAAGCCAGAACTTCAGATCTTGGGGAGGTGAAATTAGTAAGGGCAAATAAGCATATAATCCAGGAGGAAATGAGTGGAATATTATGCAAATTACTCCCCTAAAATGAGAACAAGGGGAGCCCAGGTGAATGGGATGAGGCAAGGTTTGGAAAGGAAAAGTTAGCACAGAATTTGAGCCCTGGACCCACCTAACCAGCATGAAGGTCTGGGTGTAGGCAGCTGTATCAGTCAGGAGAAGTTAGGTTATGTTGCAGTAAGAATCCCCAAACCTACTTCAACAAAATGTCTTTCTTAAACACTATGGTGATCCTACCAATCTTTCCAAGGCACTGTCTTCCTTGCAGCCACTCATTTAGGCTGACAGAGAATCCACTATCCTGTAGCTAAATCTTCTTCCAGATGGGAGAGCATGAGAAGCATGAAAGATGATTTCTTGCATTTCTGATCACATTATGATGGCTCAAGAAAGTTATATAGCTCTCTATAACTTCAAGGACATTCCATCTTTCTGTGAGCCTGGAGATATTGGTGAGAATTACTAGTTGACCACCAAATTCGACTATGACTTAGAAGCTACCTAGCGTAAGCATTGTGAACAAGATTCTGGAGCTAAAATATCTAAGTTTAAAGTCCAATTCTTCTACTTACTCACTGTGAACGTACACTAATTCATGTGAATTAGTAAATTCCTCTTTGTCTTACTTTCCTTGTCTTGAAATGGATAATAATGGTACCTATCTCAATGGATTGTTACAAGGATTTGATAAATTTATATATTTTTTGTGCTTAGTATGTAGTAAATGCTACATAAGTGGCAATCATGATTAAGGAACAAAAATGAGGACCCAGTGGTTAGCCCAGAAAGAATCAGATTATTAGTGGAGTTAATGGATAGCTGTGGCTAGTTTGGATTCACTATGTCCCTATTCAGTCTAGTATTTCATTCTTTCTTGAATTGTTAGGCCATTCATGATTGCCATAGTTCCTGCTTTTTTCTCTCCCTGAGATTCCCACTGGACTTCCTCTTGCTGATAATTCTTACATCTC
The DNA here is from genome assembly GCA_004027715.1 of Plecturocebus donacophilus. Taxonomy (NCBI): domain Eukaryota; kingdom Metazoa; phylum Chordata; class Mammalia; order Primates; family Pitheciidae; genus Plecturocebus; species Plecturocebus donacophilus. The sequence goes on from PVKP010015118.1 coordinate 44,977, forward strand.
ATTTAAGATGATAATTCTATAAACCTTTTCCTTATCCCACAGGAGAATTACTGCTTATTTCCTCTGAGAATACAATGAAAATAACATACAGCTACTATTATCAAGTACCTATATACACCATACTAGGCACTTTAACTGTCTTATTTTATCAATATATTTTGACCACCTACTATGGGCCAGACATTGTTCTACTTAGTAGAGACATAACAGTGAATAAAGTGCCTGTCTTCATCAAAGTTACATTCCAGTGTCATTGGCATTAATGGCCTATGTAATAAGCATTATCAGGAAAATTTACCATCAGAAAAGTTAAACAATTAGCCTAAAGAATCACCACTAGAAAACATCAGAATCAGTATTTGAAGCCAGACTCTTCTAATTCCAGGATACCTAACTGATTACTGCCGGATATTTTCTTTGGGCTCCATAAGCCCTTTGGAAATAACTTTCCAGTAGGACAAAGTATATAGTTTCAAGGTGATATCCTGTTTTCTTAATGTCTCTTTCAAGAAATTGTGAGCTCTTCAAGGGCAGGGCCAATGTTCAATGCTGATTTAATAAATTAATGACGACTTCTTACTGAAGCCCTCAAAATGATTCAGGGTGTAGGAACTGGGTCTACAAGTTAGTATTAACTGACTAGGGAATGAGTTAGGGGTGAATCTACAAGTGGGCAGACAAGCTGCAGAGAGCCAGGAAAATGAGGGAAACAAGGCATCATGTGCAGGCTCTTTCAGGCTAAACTGTGCAGGAATCAATCTTACCTTTGAATTTTTGCCTCTATTTCATTTCTATGCTCCCATCTTACTGTTCCCTCTTCTTAGGTAGGCTGAGCTTTTTAAAAGGAAAACATTATTAATGGGAATAAAAAGAATCCCTAATGGCAGAGTAGAAAATGTAAAATGAAGAAGTGGGTCAGGCTGGTGAGAACATTCTTTTGAAGGGAGGAAAGAGGAAGAAGGCTTCCTACCAAACTTGAATCACAGTGCATGGGCCATCTCTCCTCCTGGCTGTAGGCCTGCTCTGTACAAAGAAAAAAAACACAGGCTTCCTCCAGACAAGGTAGAATGGTATGTGGGTGTGTGCATATGTGTGCTCACTAACGACTAATATCCTCCTATGTGCCATCATTGCAGAGTACTATCCTTACCACAGTAGCTCCCCCATGGCTATTGTTGAATCATCTGCAACTATAAACTCTCTTGGACAATATGGAATAATGGTACTTTGCCCAGCTGAAGCCCTTCCATGATTCATCTATACAAGACCCTTTAGAAGGCTTCATACTGAAGAGGATTAGTGAAGAATCATCAAGATGAAAAAGCAGATTTTATAAAGGATGAGCCAAACATAATTATCTCCTGCTGTACCTAAAGAGCTCTGCAATTCCCTGGTAAGGGGAGGCTAGGTATCAATTCCAGAACTAATAGTAGACTTACATGATGTGTGATTTTTAGACTTCATTTATATCTGTGAGGACTAAACTCTGATTTTTTTCTTATCTTTCCCCAATTCCTATCTAAGGGGTCTGGAGAGTCACGCCCTACAAACCATAAATTCTCACCAGAGAAATTCTTGTCACAGAAATTCTCATCAGAGAATTTAAAATATTTAAAAGAAAAACAAGAATCCCATTTACAAGCTCAGCTCGCTAATCTTTCAATCTTCTTCACTCTTAAAAGCAGAGTTAATGGCACTCAGGCCTCTACCTCTATCAGGCCTCTATGTGACCAGTATGGGGAAAGACCGATTTTCCTAACTACATGCAACCTAATAGACCCTGGAGCTGCCATTGATCTCCTAGACTCCAGAGCCAGATGCCTATATGACTTTCTTTAAATAAAAGACGTTTTATATATAGGTTTTATTTAACCCTGTATATTATGACTGACTTTCCAATCTGACTCTGGTATAACATGTGACAAAGAAGAAAATCAAAGTATTTTACCCCCAAAACATGTTTCTTTGCCATATTTTGTTCTCAGAACCTCCTGAGGGCTATGTCATGGACCATGGTCGTCCATATTTGGCTCAGAATAAAGCTCTTTAAATATTTTACAGAGTTTGATTCTCTTCATCAACATCTGTATGTAGCTACCCAGTGGCTGTACTCTGAGTGCATCTATCCAGCAGTGTGCTGAAGCCAGCTCATACTGGTTGCTGAGAACTAATTGTGCACATGTCCTCCAATTCCGTATTCAGTGACATCATCGTGGTAGCTTAAAATCAGCCACAATGGGAATATTTACACAATGGAAACTGATAAAATCTACAAGACAGGGATTTTTATAAAGTAGTTTTATTTGAAGAGTAAGTTGTTAAACACTATCAGCATATCATTATATATCTGTGTGTATATATGTATATATATTTACACATGTATAAATATTTTCCAAACATAAATATGTATGTACATATATATGTGTGCACGTGTGTGTAGGTGTTGTACACATCTGTATATGTGTTAGTGGTATATATATTCTGCCTTAAGTGAACGGTCTTCCAACTTAATTTTTTGGTGTGAGTTTCTGAATTAACTATTTTGTATTGTTATTCAAATGTTTTGACTTAGAAGGACCTCTTGGCCTAGTGTAAAAACACAAACAAATAGATTTTATTAAATGCTTTTATAATTATTATGTAATGAACAAAATACAATAATGGCTATAAATATATATTTGGATTAAGTAAATCTCAGGGGACCATCATAAATAACTCATGTGCTCTGAGTGAGTACATACTGTAAGGAAGTCCAAGCTTCTGTAAATAATAATAATTATAATAAAATATTTAAAAGAAAAACAAGAATCCCATTTAAAAGTTCAGCTCACTAATCTTTCAATCTTCACTCTTAAAAGCAGGGTTAATGGTGCCCAGGCCTCTACCTCTATCAGGCCCTTGTGTGACCAGTTTGGGGAAAGACAGATTTTCCCACTACATACAACCTGGTAGGACCTGGAGCTGCTGTTGATCTCCCAGACTCCAGAGCCAGATCCTTGTATGACTTTCTTTAATGAATTGTCAACACAAGTAATTGGCCCAAGCTCCAGTGACTCTCAACAATGGAAGAAAACTTTGCAAATAGGAGAGTGGGAGGAAAGAAATTTAAACTTGAAGCTTAGTACCTGCCAGATTTAATCCGTTCTTCTCTCCACTGGCAGAGCTAATGAGTGGATTGCAAGATTTTACACGTCACCTCTGATGTTTTAAATACCTCAGCTAATAATAGATATACACATATATAGTCCTTTATATGTAGTGGCTCATCTAATCCTCACATCAATGAGAGAGAATTGTCAGCCATTCTTTACAGCTGTGGAAACAGACGCTTGGAGAGATCAAATGACTTGTCTAAAATTACATAGCTGGTAACTGAGAGCTCTTCCAGCTCAAACTCAGCACTCTTTCCTCCACACTTTCCCAACAGTTGATGAGCTGAAATGAAATCCTGCCTATGGTAACAAGTGCAAGTCAATCATCAATCCAGGTAAATTGAGGAAAATGTGGAGAGAAGTTACTCCCACGACACAGGCTTCACTAGACTGAGCCACAGCCCCCTTTCCAGTCTGTGCACAGTATTCCCCAAATCAGACCCCGTTATCAAAATGTAAGGACCCTGAAATTCAAACTCTCATTTACGCTAATGCATAAATTTGCCTTAATAACTTCAGTATTAGGCTCCTTATACATTCATTTTGTAGGTAATCAGAGCTTTAAATAGGAGGAAGAAAACTCAAGGGATGGAATCTCATGCATTGAGTAGCTGATAGAAGAACATGTGAGCAAGCAGCAGCCATTAAGAATACAGCTGCAAAGCTAGAATCACCACAGAGCTAGCCAGCTCCATTTACACGAATGGCTTAATTTCTAAAATCATAACTTAGCTATGCTGGAAAAGGAGATTTTTTTTCCACAATGGTTTGTCTAGATCTACCTGTACCTGCCTATCTCCTTCTAATATGCTTACATTAGGAGGCAATTGAATAGTCATGATACAGAGAAGAATTAATATTTAGGTACTTATGAGAGATCCAAGATGGCCGGTTAGCAACAGCTCAGGAATGTAGCTCCCAGTGAAAGCACAGAGAATGAGTGGACGCCGCACTTTCCGACGAATTTTTGTTGCCCACAGACTGGGAGATTCCCAGCAGAGGAGCCACATGGGTCACCAGCATGACTCTTTTGGCTGGCGCGGCTGTTTTGCCGGTGCCCCAGTGTGGCGCTTCTTGGTGCAGAGTATACAGGACGGACAGGCTCGGCTGGTCCCATCCCTACAAGGAAAACAGCAATTGGAAGCGCTGAGGACTGAGAGTTTCACAGCAAGCACAGCGAACCTGGGAAGTTCCAGCTCTGTGGGGAACGGATATCTGCCAAAGGAAAACTAAGAAACAGAAAAAACTTCAACACCGGGCGGAGAGAGATCCAAGATGGCCACATAGCAGCAGCTCAGGATTGTAGCTCCCAGTGAAAGCGCAGAGAGCAAGTGGATGCCGCAACTGCAGATGAATTTTTGATGCCGACAAACTGGGAGATCCCCGACGAAGGAGCCACACAGGTCACCAGCGCGACTCTTTTGGCCAGCGCGGCTGTTTTGTCGGCACTCCAGCCCAGTGTTTCTCAGTACGGAGTATACGGGACTGGATGCCCTTTTAGTCAGGCTCCTCTGGTCCCATTCCCACAAGGAGAAGAGCAATTGGAAGTGCTGAGGATTGAGAGCAAGCACAGCTGAACCTGGGAAGAACAGCAAGCACAGCTGAACCCGGGAAGGCCCAGCTCTGTGGGGAAGGGGCGCCCCCCGAAGGAAAACTAAGAAACAGAAAAAACTTTATCACCAATAAGCCGGACGTCCACTCAGAGACTCAATCTGAAAGTCAGCAATTACAAAGATGACAGGTGGATAAATCCACAAAAATGGGAAGAAACCAGTGCAAAAAAGGCTGAGAACACCTGAAATCAGAATGCCTCTCATCCTACAGGGGATCGCAGCTCCTCATCAACAAGAGAACAAGGCCTGACGGAGGATGAGTGTGATGAACTCACAGAATCAGGCTTCAGAAGATGGATAATAAGAAACTTCTGTGAGCTAAAAGAACATGTTCTAACCCAATGCAAAGAAACTAAGAACCTTGAAAGAAGATTTAACGAAATGCTAATGAGAATGGACAACTTAGAGAAGAATATAAGTGAATTGATGGAGCTGAAAAACACAACACGAGAACTTCTCGAAGCATGCACAAGTTTCAACAGCCAAATTGACCAAGCAGAAGAAAAGATATCAGAAGTCGAAGATCAACTCAGTGAAATAAAATGAGAAAGCAAGATGACAGAAAAATGGGTAAAAAAGGAATGAACAAAGTCTCCAAGAAATATGGGACTATGTGAAAAGACCTAATCTACATTTGATAGATGTACCTGAATGTGACGAAGAGAATGAATCCAAGCTGGAAAATACTCTTCAGGGTATTATACAGGAAAACTTCCCCAACCTAGCAAGGCAGGCCAATATTCAAGTCCAGGAAATACAGAGAACACCACAAAGATATTCCTCAAGAAGAGCAACCCCAAGACACATAATTGTCAGATTCACCAAGGTTGAAATGAAGGAGAAAATGCTCAGGGCAGCCAGAGAGAAGGATCGGGTTACTCACAAAGGGAAGCCCATCAGATTCACAGCAGATCTCTCAGCAGAAACCCTACAAGCCAGAAGAGAGTGGGGGCCAACATTCAACATCCTTAAAGAAAAGAACTTTCAACCTAGAATTTCATATCTGGCCAAACTAAGCTTCATAAGTGAAGGAAAAATAAAATTTTTTTGCAAACAAACAAGTACTCAGAGATTACATCACCACCAGGCCTGCTTTACAAGAGCTTCTGAAAGAAGCACTACACATGGACGGGAACAACCAGTAGCCATTCCAAAAACATACCGAAAGATAAAGAGCATCACCATAATGAAGAATCTACATCAACTAATGGGCAAAACAGCCAGCTAGCATTACCAGAAGCTGTGATTTTCGTCTCTGATAAAACAGACTTTAAAACAACAAAGAACACAAGAAACAAAGAGGGACATTACATGGTAGTGAAAGGATGAATGCAACAAGAAGAGCTAACGATCCTAAATATATACGCACCCATTACAGGAGCACCCAGATACATAGGGCAAGTTCTTAGTGACTTACAAAGAGACTTAGACTCCCACACAATAATAGTGGGAGACTTTAACACTACACTGTCAATATTACACAGATCAATGAGATAGAAAATTAACAAGGATATCCAGGACTTGAACTCAGACCTGGAACAACTAGACTTAACAAATATTTACAGA
>PVKP010015119.1:0-24841 GCA_004027715.1 Plecturocebus donacophilus
CAGCCCTCTTCAAAAAAAAAAAAAAGGCCAGCATGTTGGTTCACGCCTGTAATCCCAGAACTTTGGGAGATTGAGGCAAGCAGATCACCTGAGGTCAGGAGTTTGAGACCAGCCTGGCCATTATGGTGAAACCCCCTGTCTACTAAAAATACAAAAAATAGCCAGGCATTGCAGTGGGCACCTGTAATCCCAGCTACTCGGGAGGCAGAGACAGGAGAATTGCTCGAATCCGAGAGGAGGAGGTTGCAGTGAGCCAAGATTGTGCCACTGCACTCCAGCCCGGGAGACAGAGCTAGACTTCATCTCAATAAAAAAAAGAACCTGAGAGCCCAATCTTTAAAAGTGGAAGAAGCACATATTTTGTTAAGTTCTCCTAGAATGGTAAAGTAAGCCTTAGTACCAAAGGCTACTTTTACACTAAGAATTTGGCTATTTCTTCAACTCAACAGAAACCTAACTGTGCAGAGAGTATCACCAGCAACTGCATGCCTTGTTTGGGAACCATGGGGCAGAAGAAAGCCACAAGAAGGTATGTTGCAGAGGAGACCAGTCTGGACCAGAATCCACCTGTGGTCACAGATATAGTGTAAAACAAGGGTCGAGAGTCCAGAAATACTCATACATTTATGGCCAGCTGATTTGGGGGTTTTGTTTTCGGTTTTTTTCTTGAGACAAGGTCTTGGTCTGTTGTTCAGGCCAGAACGCAGTGGTGTAATCACGGCTCACTGCAAGCTCAACCTCCCGGATTCAAGTGATCTCACCTCAGCCTCCCAAATAGCTGGTACTATAGGCCTGTGCCACCAGGCCCTGCTAATTAAAATTTTTTTTGTAGAGATGGGGTCTCACTATGTTGCCCAGGCTGGTCTCAAACTTCTAGACTCAAGCAATCCTCCTACCTGAGCCTCCCAACGTGCTGGGATTACAGGCATGAGCCATGGTGCTCGACTCACCAATGGATTTTTGACCAGGGTGCCAAGTCCAAGAGAAAAAGTAGAAACAAATATTGCTGAGACAACTGGATTTTCTTTCATGCAAAAGAATGAAATGGGACCACAACTCATACCATATACAGAAAGTTACTCAAAATGGAAATGAACTCAAAATTTATATAAACATAAGCTCTGAAACTACAAAAGACAGAAGAAAACAGGTAAATCTTCATGGCCTTGGATTTGGCAATGGATTCTTAGATATGGCACTAAAAGCATAACCAACAAAAGAAAAAAGACAAACTGGACTTCATCAAATTGAAACTTGTGCTTCAAAGGACCTTACTAAGAAGGTGAAAAGACAGCAATGGCAAAAATATTTGCAAATCATATACCTGAAAAGAATTAATATTGAGAATGTACAAAGAACTCCTACATCTCAACAACAAAAAGACAACCAAATTAAAAACGGCAGGAACCTGAATGGACATTTCTCTAAGATACAAATGGCCAAACAAGCACCAGAAATAATACTCATCATTTGTCACCAAGGAAATGCAAATCAAAACCATGATAAGATGCCACTTTCTAGACTATACTAGGATGACTATAATAATAATTATAGTAACAACCCAGAAATTAACAAGTATTGGTGAGAAAGCAGAGAAATGGGTACCCTGGAACATTGCTGATGGAAATGTAAAATGATGCAGTCTTTGTAGAAAAGGGTTTCACGGTTTTTCAAAGAGCTAAAAATAGAATTACCATTACCAAACAGCAATTCTATTCTTAGGTCTACACTACCCAAAAGAATTGAAGACAGGGACTTAAATAAATATATACACACCAATGTTCATTGGAGCATTTTCACAATAGCCAAAAGGAGAAACAATCCAAGTGTCCATCAGCAGATGAATGTATAAACAAAATGCTGGCCATGTGTGGTGGCTCACGCCTGTAATCCCAGCACTTTTGGAGGCTGAGGTGGGTGGATCACTTGAGGTCAGGAGTTTGAGACCAGCCTGGCCAACATGGTAAAACCCCATCTCTACTAAAAATACAAAAATTAGTTGGGCATGGTAGTAGGTGCTTGTAATCCCAGCTACTCAGGAGGCTGAGGCAGGAGAACCACCTGAACCTAGGAGGCAGAGGCTGTGGTGAGCCGAGATTGCACCACTGCACTCCACCCTGGGTGACAGAGTGAGACTCCATCTCAAAAAATAAAATTAAAATTAAAAAAAATTTTTTAATTAAAAAAACGTGGCATATGCATGCAATGGAATTATTCAGCCCAAAAATATATGCTACAACATGAATGAATCTTGAAAACATTATGCTAAGCAAACTAAGCCAGACACAACAGGAAAAACACTATATGATTTCATTTATATGAAATATCTAAAATAGGCAATTTGTAGAGACAGAAAATAGATCAGAGGTTACCAGGGGCTAGGATGGGGATGAATGAGAAGTTATTTCTTAATGGGTAGAGAGTTTTGGTTTAGAGTAATAAAAAGATTCTGAAAATAGATCATGGTGATGGTTGCACAATACTATGAATGTAATTGATGCCATGGTATTGCATACTTAGAAATCACTGAAATAACACATTTTATGTTATATGTATTTTATCACAATTAAAAATCCGAGTACATGCTATATACTAAGAATGAAAAACCAGAAACTGAATTAAAAAAATTTATAATGTTATTGAAAAATATGCAGAATTTAGGGACACATGTTAAAAAAGAGGTGAAAGACATATGCTGAAAACTACAAATATGACTGAGAAAAATTAAGATAATCTAAATAAACAGAGATACATACCATGTTCATAAACTGGAAGGCCCAATATTACTAAGATGTCAACTCTCCCCAAATTGATCTATAAAGTTTACAAAATCCCAATCAAAATTCCAAGAGGTTTTTTTGGGGAGGTGGGGGGTAGAACTTGAAAAACTTATTGTTAAGTTAGTGTGAAATTGAAAAGGACCTAGAATAGTCAAAACAACTTTGTAAAAGACAAAGTTAAAGGCCTAAACTGCCAGATTTCAATATTTATTATATAAGTATTTTTTGGTATTGGCATCAATAAAGACACATGGATCGAGATAACAGAAAAGAGGGTATAAACTTACAAACAATAATCAACTGATTTTCCATAAAGGTACAAAGGCAATTTAGCAGAAAAAAGAAGGTCTTTTTCAATGAATGCTGTGGGAACAATTGGATACCCATTTTTAAAAATGAATCTCATGCCATATGCAAAAACGTTAACTCAAAATGTAGCAAAGATCTAAATTTAAAATACAAAATTAGAAAATTCCTAGGAAAACCTTTGTCACCTCACAGTAGTCAATGATTTCTTAGATACAACATCAGAAGATCAGAAGAACAATCTATTGAAAAAACTGATAAACTGGATTTCATCAAAAGCAAAAACTTCTGCTCTTGAAAATACATAAGAAAATGAAAAGAAAGCCACAGACTTGGAGAAAATATTGCAAGTCATATTATCTGATAAAGGACATGTAACCAGAATATACAAAGAACTCTCAAAACTCAAAAAGTAAACAACCCAGCCTTAAGATGGGTTGTTAAACATTTTAACAGAAACTTCTCCAAAGAAGAGATATGAATAGCAATAAGCACATGAAAAGATGCTCCACATCATTAGTCACCAAGGAAATACAGAATGAAACCACAATGACATATCACTGCATACCTGTTAGAATGGCTAAAATTAAAAAGACTGGCTGTGCCAACTGTCACAGAAATGTAGAGGAACTGGAACTCTCATACAGTGTTCATGAGAATGTAAAACGGTCCAACCACTTTGGAAAAGTTGGGCAGTTTCTTAAAAAGTTAAATGTAGACCTATCATATGATTCAGCCATTCCACCACTTTGCTAGGTATTTGCCTAAGAGAAACAAAAATATACGTCCATACAAAGACTTGTACATGAATATTCACAAAAGCTTTATTTGTAATAGCCAAAAAGTAGAAACAACCCAAATGTCTATCAACAGGTGATGGGATAAACAAACTGTGATATATCCATGAATACTACTCAGCAATAAAAGGAAATGCTCTATTAATTCATGCAACAATATTGAAGAATATTACAATAATTACACTGTCTGAAAAGAGGCCAAACAAAAAAAGGGTTCATACTAATTATTCCATTTATACAAAATTCTAGGAAACGAAGCAGATCAGTGGTTCCCTGAGGATGGGTGGAGCAGGTGTGGGGAGTTGGAAGAGGAGCAAGAAGGAAGTTTCACAAAGAGGCAGGAGGACACACAGGTTTCCATGCTGTTCCCAAACACACTAGGCACAGTCCTACCACAGGACCTTGTCACTTGCTGCTCCTTTCCATGGAACATTCTTCCATTAACCATGTGACTCATTCTCTCGCCTCTTTCAGATGTCTGATGAAATACCCGCTCATCAGAGTTTCCCTGACCACATTGTATGACACAGCACACTCACCACCCCCAGAACCCCCATGCAGTCAGACTCTCTCCTCTGCACTCTGCTTTTTCTTCTTAGCAGTTTATCATATTTATAAGCCTCTTAACAATGATACATTATATATATATATATATATTTCTTGTCTATATCTCCCCAACTAGATAGTAGGAACTATGTTTGTTTCATCCACTGTTCTGTCCCCAGTGCCCGAAACATTGCCTGGCATTTAGAAGGTGCTCAGTAAATGCATATTGAGTGAATGGATCCACCTTAAGAAGTAGGTACCATTATTATTGTCTATTTGTTGATGGAGGTTAAATCACTTGACTAAAATCATATAACCAATAATCGAAGGATCTGAGCTTCAAAACGAGGTCACTTTGACCCCAAAATCCAAGTTCTGAGCACTGATGTTATTTTGTCTCAGAGTCTGAGAGGCCTATCTCTCTCTCTCTCTCTCTCTCTCTCACACACACACACACACACACACACTCATAATTGTAAAACAATGCAGTCAAAGTGGCTGCCTGTGGGAAAAGAAATCAATTCACTCCTTCTGGAGGACAATCGACAATAGCCAAAATTGGAAACTAACAATCCTTCTTCAGGAGTTTAACTAAATAATCAGACATGAGCGGGAAATATCACAAAAACAAGGATGTTTAACACAAAATTATTTATAATAGCAAAGAACTGGAAAGAACAACAAAGTCCCCACAAGGGAGTGATTGAAGTAGAGCGGAAATGAAGTGGAGTCAGGAAGTGACAAAAGATGATGCCTAATGTGGTCAATTTTTCTCAAAGGAGCAGGAGGCAGGGCCATTTACGTAACACATGGGGCTGCAGATGAGAGTCAAGCAGAGAGAGGTCTTGAGAGTGAGGAAGGTTTGGAAGGGCTGTTGTGGGCAATGGGAGTGAAGCTCATCAGGGAGAAGCAGAAAGACTGAGCGACTGTGTTGGTGGCCTGGCTGAAGATGAAGACCATCAAAGTGGTGACATCCTGCACAGCCATGTCATTTTCGTTGTAGGATTCTAGTGTCATAAAAAGAAAGGGGATGGAGATTCTAACACATTGATCCATGCCAGGCTCGAGTCATGCCAAGCATATGTGAGGGAATAAAAAGTGGGAGTGAGCGACTGAAAATAATCTATCATGTGATACAAGCTGGGAAGAGAAGGAGAGTGTCCGGGAAAAGTGTGGTAGCCCAGGAGAAAATGCAGAGACAAAGGCAGGCACCTTTGTGGTGTGGCAGGAGCAATGTATAAGGAACATGCCTGAGGTCAGAGAGTCAGCAATTCGTGTGTATGAGATTAGAAGTGAAGCAATTCCAGCTGTCAGCATCTAGGAATTTGTCCTGTGAATAACTGAAGAGAAGTGTCTAGAATGGGAAGGTCCAGAAATTGTGAGTGAAGTGTGGTAGTTTGGTCACTGATATGGGCACTGAAGCCTTTGAGGATAATGACTGAAGCTTGAGTGGAGACAAAATGGTTAATGGGGTGCCAAGCTGTGGAAAACAATGGACTTGACGATACCTACTTTGTGCCAGTCATTCTACATAGATCCTTTCCTTTTATCTTCATAACAATCAGTGGTATAGATGAGGAGATTTGGAGAGTTCAAGGTCAATGTCCAAGTTTTGAGGAGTCCATTTGGCTGTGGATGCTAACTAGAGAATACGATGATCAGTGAAGGGTCTGATTTTGAACCTCGAGTTCAACAGCTCGAGTTAAAGCTGTTGGCCGAATATCTAGATGGAGACATCTACAGGCATTTAGACATGTACGGCTAAGTCTTGGCAAAAAGGCTGGAGTTGAAAGTATAGATTTCTGTGTTAAAAGCATTGCGTTGATAACTGGGACCAGGGAGTAGCCTGAGAATAGAATGGAACAAGACGGAACAGAACAGAACGGAATGGAATGGAATGGAAAAGAGGAGCACTTTGGCATGTGCTCAAATGTGGACAGTGGGGACCCAAGAGAAGCCAGAAATTTTTTAAATGCAGGCAATCATATTTTGGTAGATTGGAAAAGTGGCCATAGATTTTCAGCTCCTGCCTTCAAGAGTTAAGGACTATTTCCCACCCCTGAACTGTGGGCTGGCATTTTGACTTACTTTGACCAACACAATGTGGCAGAATATGTAAGTTCTAAACCTCGGCCTCAAGAAACCCTGCAGCTTCTGCTCCATCACTGGAATCCCTTCCACCACCATGTGTGCAAACTTGAGTGAACCTGCTGCAAGATGAGAGAGCATGTGGAGAGAGGGCCCAGCTGCTCTAGCCTTCCCAGCAGGGGCACCAGATATGTGAGCAAGCCCAGTCCAGAAAAGCTGAGCCTGGCCCAGACCACAAAACCGCCCAGCTGAGCCCAGCCCAAACTGCTGATCCACAGAATCTTGTGCTAACTCAAACAGTTGTTATTTTAAGCCACTAAGTTTAGGAGTGACTTGTTACATGGCAATAGATAACTGATACACACATGGCCCATAATCAAGGGGGACAACAGCTTAGATAAACACATGGAAGAGAGGTCAACTTATAGGAGCACTTGGAGAGGCGTTTCCCAGGTTCAAAGATGTGATGGGGGCAGAAATCAGAGACCAGTGCTGGAAAGTGAAAGTTAACTATTAACAGTGGTTCCTTACAGAGTTGGGATGGGACGAGGTCCTGTGTACCCAATGTATGAGTTGCTTGAATAATGGTTTTAACAGCTTTATTGAGGATTGTGTAAATTTTTGAATAATTCAATATTTATGTCTTAAAAAACAAGTACTGATTAGAACATAGAGGAGGTGATGTGGACTAATGGTTCAGGAGAGTAGGTAAACCAGCTGCATCACAATCAGCCAGAAAGTTTTATACAAACATTGAGCCCAGGGTCCTACCCCTGGATAGTATGATTCAGTTAGTGTGGACAAGGGCCAGGTGAGTTGTGTTCTTCATATAGTTCCCTAGGTATTGAGGGTTTCAGGGTGAGAAGAAAAGAGTTCTGAAGACAGAAGTCCAGAAAATGTCTTTACTTAGGGGTCTGAAAGGAGAAAAATGATTTTCAAACTAAGCTTCTGTGGAAGACTAGAGTTCCAGAAACATTTACAATATGCATTAATAAAACAGCAATTTATACCACTTATTGCATGATTACTAGGTCCCAGGCAATATGACAAGCCCTTTATGTTTATTACCTCATTTATTTATTTTATTTTTATTGTTTTATTTTTTGAGACAGAGTCTAGCTCTGTCATCTAGGCTGGAGTACAGCGGCACAATCTTGGCTCACTGCAACCTCCGCCTCCTGGGCTCAAGCGATTCTCCTGCCTCAGCCTCCCAAGTAGCTGGGATTACAGGTGTGCACCTCCATGCCCAGGTAATTTTTTTTTTTTGTATTTTTAGTACAGATGGGGTTTTACCATGTTGTCCAGACTGCTCTCAAACTCCTGATCTCAAGTGATCTGCCTGCCTCGGCTTCCCAAAGTACTGGGATTACAGGTAACAGGCCCCAGGCCTATTACCTCATTTAATACTCACAACACTTCCCCAAGAAACTGTGGCCCAGGGAGGAGAAGTAGTTTGTCCAAAGTTAGCTAGGTGGAGTCAGAATTTAAATGTAGGTCATCTAATTCCAAAGTCTTTCTGCTTTGTATGTTTGCTTTTACAGGGGAAAATTATTTACTATATGGAATTAGCTCAACTTTAAGTTTTTATCCCATATATGTATTAAACCTTTGGAATATAACACTGTTTATTTCTGAAAGAATCTAGACTGTGAGCTCATCTCTGGGAGGAAATTGTCTTTTCATCACCTTATCTCCAGGGCCCAGGATATAATCCCCACTCAATACAAGTTTGTTGAATAAGCAAATGAGTGTGTGGATTTGGGATCTGAACCAAAGTTTGTAGGTTTTGTTATTTTAAGATTAATATTCCAATAATGATAGCGTTCTTCTCCACGGAGAGCACTACTTTTAACAAGGCAGGTGCACTGGAATCATGAGGTGGACAGCAGATTTCCTGGGGCTATGCAAGGCAGGGTTGATGAAGAAACAGAATTAACCAATTCAGACCATGTATTTCCCCAAAAAAAGGCAATGAAAGGAAAAAAAGAGGTGGATCAGTTGTACCCATCTCCAGGAGGGAGACAAGACAAACCTGAATAGGTTTTACAGGCTGAAGAGAGATCACCAGTAGAGGCGAAGGTGCAGATGGAGGAGGCAGGTGGGATTAATAGAGGGCAAGACCCAGGGAAGGTGAGGAGGAGTCCTAGGGGAACTGGTCTTGGGTAGGAGGGACACCTGTTCCTCTGAATCTAGGCAAACAAGGGCTGTCAAAGATGCAGGGAGGTTTTTGGCAGAGTAAAGGGAAGGAGAGCACAGGAAGCAGGACTTCACAGAGACGAGAGCAGCCCAGTAAATGAAGTTTCTCTTCCAGCCCTCACCACCTAGGGCCACGGGTCAGGAAATTTAACTCCAAAGTTCTGCAGATCGATATGGGGTCACGAAACTTAAAAAAAATAAATAATAATAAACTACTATGTACTATCATCATAGTTTCACTTCAAATAGAGGGGTGGCATTTAATACACCAACAAAAGGTACAACGGGCATAACCTAGGAATAAATCGACTCAGCTTTAAGACCAACTCACTCTGTTCTTTTTTTTTTTTTTCATTTCGCCAGGGAGGATGACTCCTTCCTCCAGGACGAGTGCGTGGGGAGCGCGGCTCCAGACCGCCCACGCCGGCAGCCGCTCGCCATCTCCGCGGGGCGGGCGCGGAGCCTGGCAACACGAGGGCGCCGCTCCTGAGCCCAGACTGCCGGCCCGGGCTGCCGTCCGCCCCACGGAGCAGGCAGCGACTTGCGGGGTCCGCGGCAGCCAGCGGGGCACTCCGCCCCGGGCCAGCCTCTGTCGCCGCCGAGGGCCAGCTGGGCGCAGACCCCGGCGGGCGCATCCCGGAGCCGAGGGCGCCCCTCCTAGCCCCGCCCGCCCGAGGCCCACCCCGGCCCCTGCCCCGCCCCTCCCGGCGCCTCCTCCGCGCCCTGTTTCGGGGTCCCCCCGCGGAGCGATCCTGGTGGGGCAGCCGGGTGGGGGCGGGGTGGGGCAGAGGTGACAGCTCGCTGGTCCCAGTGCCCGGGTACCCTCCTCCGACAGCTCTGCCCGGTGGATGTGGGGACACCACCCTTGCTCGAGCTCCGCTGCGCGTACCCGAGGCTCTGGGTCCTAGACGCCCGAGTGTCCCCGGGTGCCCGAACCCACCCTGGGGGTCGGGACCCTCGCGCCGGTCCTCGCCCCCGGAGGCCCGCTTCTCCCGCAGGAGAGCGAGGGTCAGCAGGCGCTCACGCAGGGCCGCCCTTCGGGCGCCCTACCTGTCGTAGCTCCAGCGGCTGTAGGACAGGGTCCGGTGGCTGCTGACTCCCTCCATCGCCGCCTCCGGCTCCGCTCGGGGCTCAGCGGGCGGCGGCGGCGGCGCAGGGCTCGGGGCTGGCTCGCTAGTTGCGGGCCGGGCCCGGGCGCGGGCGGAGGACTGTACCATTCGCCCCCCGGGGGGTGACCCCCCCCTCCGGCTCTGCCAATGGCGGGGACGCGCGACTGCGGGGACCCGGGCCCGTGAGGCCCCCTCCCCCGCGCTTAGGTCCTGCGGGGGCGCGGCTGCGGCAGCCTGGGCGGCTTATTTATTTATTTCCGAGGTGTGCTCCGCGTCGCCATGACAACCGCTCCATCTTTTCCGGCGTCACTAGGGCACCGCTGCTTTCAAACCTTCCCGGGACAGGGGTTGCTAAGAGGCTGCTCCGGCTTCTGCTCTCCTGGGAGTCCCGGATCCGCTCTCGCCACTCAGGGCCCTTCTGCAGAGGCTACCTCCTTTCCGGCGTGGGAGCCTTCAGCCAACCTCCCACGATCAAGTACCCCCGCTTCTCGGGAATGGGAATAGCCATCCCCCAATTTCCTAGATTCCCGCCGTCTCCCCGCCCCTTCTTCCCCAGGGTGGAAGTCTTGAAACCAGGGTCCCCTCCTCTCTTCAAACTGCCTCCCTCCTTACCGAGAATGCAAATCCACTCCTCCCGCCCTCTCTCCCGGGTGGATTCCCTCGGCTCTGCTATCTGGTCTATTATGGCCCTCTTGGGTTCCGAAGACCAAACTCTGTAAACACTCCCATTTCTAGGTCACCTCGTTCTGTTTATGTCCCTTTGTGCTTTCTCTTCATTACTACTGAAAATCCTTTGGAAAAAGTCCAGGTGTCTTGGCTCAGCCAGGGGAGAGTTTGTCTGACAGTGACCCAGGGAAGACTATGGCAAGCAGGCCCGCCTGGATGGGGCGGGTGGGGCCGGGAAAGCTGGCTGGCGCCTTCTTGTCTGCCTGGCCTCCATTCCCTTCCCTTCCCCCACCTTAGGCTGATGGCTTTAGGGATTTACAGGTATAATCTTCTTGCAGAGGTCACAGAGCCTAAGAAGGACCTTTCGGGTGGTTGCTGTGGGGTGGCTGGCTAACTTCACGCCAGGGTCAGGGTCGGGGTGGAGGTGCTGACGTTCCCAGGAGGAGTGGAGGGGGAGCTAGCATTTTTGCTACACTGCTCCAAGAATCCTGACAACTCCTGTGAACTAGAGAACCCTGTGGGTTATAGAGGCTGCAACTGTCAGTACACCTGTTGCATCCAGCCCACAATCACAGGGGAAAAATGCTTTTCGTTGAATAAATTGACAACACTTAAAATTTGGGAGATTTAATTAATACATCTAGCTTTCTTGAAAACTAAGACTATTTGGCCGTGCTGAGCTGGTCTTCAGCGTGGCAGGCATAAAGCACAGAAGTGGCTGTCCTCTGCCCCGGGAGCAGGGAATCTGTTGTTCCATAGGCCTCTGGCCCTAGCCGGCCAGCTTTTCTCACATAACTTGCTTGGTCCTTATAGCTTTTAAGTTTGCCACTTGTGTGCAATACAGCCATCTCTATAACCCTTGAAGTACCCACCTTGCTCATAGTGCTACCCAAATGCATCATTAACCAATATTTATCAAGGGCCAGGTACCGAGTGAAATGCTTTCTGTACCAGGCAGACACTGCTACTGCCCCTTGTGGAGTTTACAGACTGATGTGCAAGGACTGACTCCCCCAAAAAGCCAGTGTTCCTCAACCACATCTGGACAGTGAGGCTCTTGGCACACCCATGACCTCGGCAGCAGTGGATTGGAATCGCAGAATCAACTTGTTGCAGCTGTGTGAAGCCTTATTTCATTGTTTAGGGGTAGGGGTCAGAGGTGAGCTTCCCTCTGGAGAAGGTGCGGGAGTTTGTGCGGTCTCCCACAGAAACTGCAGGACCAGAGGCTACTGCTCCTGACTTGTCATAAGACAAGTCCTAAGGATGTCCCTTCTCCAGAGGACAGGCTCCAGCAGCATCACCCCAGCCCAATCCATGCTGGCTCAGAACCAGCAGTCACAGAGCCCTCCTGAGACTGACATTTGGGCACTGGCTGCCAGGTGCCTGCAGCCTGCCTTGGTGAGGCCACTGTAACTACAAAAGCCAGTAAACCTGCTACTGGCTCTTATAGCCTCCACCTCCAAATCCTGAAACCCTCTAGAAGTACAAACAAAAAGCCCAAGGCCAGGTGTCCAGAACCAAGGCTGAAAGCTGTAGAGAAGCTATACCCCAGACATCCCTAGGAGAACTCTGGGCGAGGCAGTTGGAGGAGGCCAAACAAAACTCCTATGTGTCATAGCTCCAGTGGCTGTAGGACAGGGTCCAGTGGCTGCTGACTCCTTTTATTGCGGCCTCTGGCTCCACTCATAACCAGGGAAGGCTATGGCAAGATCTGTTGAGGTAGGACCTTTTGACCCTTATCAATGCCAGGAGCTGTGCGTCAGCAATCTGTAGGAGGAGGACGTGTGGCAGTGTTAAAGCATGGCCACAACATCTTTGCCATTCCTCTCGTTGAGAAGCAAGGTCTATGTTACCTCCCCTTTAATCTGGATGCTATGTAACTTCTGAGGTTAAGTAATGAAAGGCCCTTCAACATCCCCTGTTCACTGGACCCCGGAGCTGACATGTTAGAAGTCTGACTACTGTGAGGCTGCCATGCTGTGAGAAAGCCCAAACTACAAGGAGAGGTCATATGTGGGTGCTTCAATTGACAGTCCTGGCTGAGCCCAGCCTTCAAGTCCCCACAGCCATTCACCAGACATAGCACTGAAGAAGCCTTCGGATGATTACAGCCCCTAGCCCTTTAAGTCATCCCCAGCTGCTTGAGCCTTCCAGCTGAGCCCCAGACATCACAAAAGAGAGACAAATCATCCCTGCTCTGCCCTGACCTGACCCAGAGAATCTGTGAACACTATGAAACGGTTGTTTTATGCCACCGATAACCAGGCAGGCAGAATTCTTCTCAGAGGAGCTGGTTCTTTTTCCTTGAAAGCTGATTCATGGGCCTTTGGTTATGACAGGAGTGGTCCCAGTTCATCTACAGAGATGAGCTGCAACAAGGAAACTGGATTGTTCTGCACAGAAGAGCAACAGGAATTCAGGAGTTGTCCTTTGGTAGCTAGATGATGAGAAGTAGGGGTAAGACTGGAACAGTCTTACAGAAGAGAGGATACAAGTGAAAAGCTAGAGTAGAAAGAAGGTGAAATGGCAAAAAAACTAGACTCTAAGAAGGAAAGTAACTGGTGAGGAATTCTGAGGGTAAGGGCCGAAGAACTTAAGGAATGGAGATGTCTGATGTTCTATTTTACGTTGGTTCCTGCTCCTTGGTGCTGCTCTATTACCTCCAAAACTTTCAGAAAAAGTCTGATATGTATATGCCATCACCTCCTATGAATGATGCTTAGGGAATGCAGAAGCTGGGGCACTGTCCACAGTGGGACACTTTGTGGGACAAAGTGGAGTAGGAGGACGGCAACCCTGGCAGCTCATTGGAGAATGAGAAGTTAGGAGCAGGAATGCACATGCAGAGGAGGCTAGGAGGGCATGCCCCTCCCTCAGAATCTCTGGGAAGGGATCTTGGGAAGAATCAGTGAGAGTGCTAGACTCGCCCAGATGAAAGGAGACAGGCTAGAGGTCATCTAGGATTTTAAAGGAAAGCGTAACCTTAGAAGGCTGGAAGCTTCGGACCATGATGTGTGGCCAGTGGTCCTGGAACTAGGGGTCTGGCTACCCTGCAGTAGCAAACAAGCGATGAAGAAACCCAAAACGAGGGCCTAAGACCAAGGGCCCATCATGGCAAAATGAGGAACAGGATCTGGGAGTCTATATCCTCAAAGAATAAAAACTGGAAGGAAAAATCCCTTGTTGCAGCAGAGATGGAGAGTTATAAAGAGAAACTGCTTCCCAGGCTGAAACATGGTCTATACTCTTCAGAGTAAAGCTCTGGGGAAAAAAATCTGCTAGTTAGAGCCAATGTGCTCCTAAGACCCACCCTTTCCCTTTAATTTCCATTCCCACTGCCGCCACCATGTTTTACCCCAAGGAGCAACGGTTTCCCTTTAACATTCTGTGTTTAACATCCCTTTAGCACAATCCCTATGTTCCTCTAGAGCAGCTAGGAAGGGCTAGCTTCATTAATTTTAGAGGAAAGACGTAGGAAAATACAGAGAGTTATCACGTGAAATGCATAAATGCAGGGTCCAGGACCCTGCACCATTCCACTGGTCATCTGCAGATATCCATACTCTGATTCCAAAAGGTAGACTTGCCTACAGGATTTCCTTCCTAGACATCCTGACAATACCCAAGGTCAAGAGGTGAAGATGCTCATTTCTGTTCTGAGAGACAGGCTGCATGTCCAGATGACGAGTACCTTGAATGACCTCACCAACGGATGGTTTCTCCCTACTCTCACCTTCACAGAGGGTGGCTTCATCTTCAGCAGCCCAACTGAGTAACCACATTGCAATCTATTCGCTCTGGCTACGGACTGAATATTTGTGTCTCCTCTAAATTCGTATGCTGAAACCTAACTCCCAAAGTGTTGTTATTAGGAGGTGGGGCCTGTGGGAGGTGATTAGGTAATGAGGGTGGAAATGGGATTAGTGGCCTTTATAAAAGAGGCCTGAGAAAGCCCCTTCCACCATGTGAGGGTACAGTGAGAAGACCAACATCTATGAACCAGGAAGTAGGCCTTCACCAGACACTGAATGCTGCTGGCTCCTTCATCTTGAACTTCGCTGCCTCCACACTGCGAGAAGTAAATTGCTGGTGTTGTTTTGTTGTTTTGTTTTTTAGGCAAAGTTTCACTCTTGTCACCAGGCTGGAGTGCAGTGGTGCAATCTCAGCTCACTGCAACCTCTGCCTCCCGGGTTCAAGCAATTCTCCTGCCTCAGCCTCCCTAGCAGCTGGGATTACGGTCACCCACCACCACACCTGGCTAATTTTTATATTATTAGTAGAGACAGGGTTTCACCATTTTGGCCAGGCTGGTCTCGAACTCCTGAGCTCAGGTGATCTACCCACCTCGGCCTCCCAAAGTGCTGAGATTACAGGCATTTCTGTTGTTTTTAAGCCAACCAGGTTATGGTATTTTTGTTTTAACAGCCCAGCTAGACTAAGATAACTCACACTCCTTGCCTCTCCCGCTTCTGCAAGTGAAGAACCGAGAGGAGACAGGGATCTGAGAAGTTCCCATAAAGTGACAGGTAACTTTTCTTAACACTCCTCACTCTGCTGCCTGAGGAAGGAGCAGGCCTTCATATATCCATAGGTACGTAGCGCCTGCGCACTTGATCACTCCAGCTCTCAGCGAGTGGTGGAGATGCCTGCTGTGTGCTATTTCGAAGCCTGAGCAAGGGGCAGGTGGGGCTGGCCGCTGCATGGGCAGTGATAGACATCAGTGTGAGTGTTTAGCAGTTTGTTCTCAAGGTGGTGTGGGGGGAGCTCTTAAAATTCATGGTAGAGTCAATCGTTTTGAAAGCCATAGATTTTAAGGACAATTGCAAGACTGGGACTGTTTATGCAGTGAAAAGGTTTGTTGTATATCAGGAGTTAAGGTTCTGGCATTAAAAACAATTTGGAAAGGATTTACTTATATGCTTTTTGTTGTTGTTGTTCCGTTATTTTTTTCTACTATCGATAGAAGAGACTGAAAGTATAAACTATAATTTGGTTTCAATTCAGGTCACTAAATGCCATTTCTGGCATCCCTGAATTTGTAAATGACCAATGATCACATGAT
Source organism: Plecturocebus donacophilus (assembly GCA_004027715.1). Taxonomy (NCBI): domain Eukaryota; kingdom Metazoa; phylum Chordata; class Mammalia; order Primates; family Pitheciidae; genus Plecturocebus; species Plecturocebus donacophilus. Next base: position 15,551 of record PVKP010015119.1, read on the forward strand.
CATGTAGGTTACTATTATCTCTGACCTGTGTACAATAGCCACAGCATGAATTAGGTATGTTATTTAGATTTATTATTAATATTGGAATATTTGCTCTCAAATATAGGCAAGCATATTTTAGGTAGAATTTGGAAGGAAAAATTGCCTCATGTGTTTTGTAAGTTTGAATTCTACCATATCTATTTATAATTGCATGACTGTATGCTGCAATCTGTATAATCGTGAGAGCTTTTAATTATGTATCAATTGTTAAAAATTTTCAAACAGTTAAATCTGAAAACAGATGGGCAGTTAATTCAAGTAAGTATTAAGAAAGAGTTACCCAGGTAACTTCAGAAAGAACATCACATTCTTTCTGAAGCCACAAATATTTATAATGATGTAAATAATGAAAAGCAGCACACAGGAATAGCTGGGAGAAGAGAAGCCCCCGTGGAGGTTGTGGGAACCCTGCGGATGCTCTGCTTCCAGCATGGAGCCCGAGATGGGCCCCTCAACGAAGGATAATGGTCCTAAAGGCAGGGCCCTCACAGCATTTCATTTCTTTAGCTTGGTGTCAGAAAATGCCATAGAAAGTTTTGGGCTCCCCATGAGGCAGATAAAGGCTAAAAGGACAAGCGGACTCAAATGCTTCAAAATTTGGGTGAGGAAAATGCAAAGTACACGAGCCAGGTGAGCAGACGATGATGCTGGGGTGGCAAACACGAGTGGAGGTCACGGGTTGCAGATCAGGACCAGCTGAGCAAGGTAGGTAGGTTTTTGTTTTTTTCTGAGATGGAGTCTCTCTCTGTCGCCCAGGCTGGAGTGCAGTGGTGCAATCTCAGCTCACTGCAACCTTTTGCCTCCTGGGTTCAAGCAGTTCTCCTGCCCCAGCCTCCTGAGTAGCTGGGATTACAGGAGTGCGCCACTACGCCCAGCTCATTTTTGTATTTTTAGTAGAGACGGGGTTTCACCATGTTGGTCAGGCTGGTCTCAAACTCCTGACCTCATGGTCCACCCACCTCGGCCTCCCAAAGTGTTGGGATTACAGGTGTGAGCCACCACGCCCAACAAAGTAGTTCCCATGGAGAAGATGATCATGGATCAGATACTTTCCTTTCTCTAGGTAGCAGGATGACACCGAAATCCCTCTTTCTCAGGAGTTTAGGAAAGAAAGTGTCAGGAGTCCCCCAAACCATCTTTAGGTTTGATGATTCACTAAGAGGACTCACAGGACTCAGCACAGAGTTGTATTCATGACCGTGAGTTATTATGGTGAAAGGATTCTGTGTCAGTGTCCCTAGGACCCAGTTCAGCCTCGATTCACTAGAATAACTCACAGGTCTCAGAAGCAGCTGTTATACTCACCATTTTCTCTTATTACAGTGAAAGGATACAGAGTAAAGTCAGCAAAGAAAAAAGGCTTTGGGGTAAAGCCAGGAGAAACCACATGCGAGTGTCCAGGTGACCCCACCTGGTGGGGTTGCATGAGGATTCACTTCATTCTTCCAGCAACAGTGTGTGCCACACATGGTGGTGGTGTCAACTGGGGAGGCTCACCCAAGCCTTGGCGTCCAAAGCTCTTAATGAGGAGTCAGTCAAGGAGACGTGAAAAGCCTGTGTAACTGGCCTCAGCTGCCCCAACAACTCCCTCTTCCCCCACCCCCAGAGCAAAACTAAGGGTTCATCATAAGTCATTTAATTAGGATAAACTTCTCTGGTCAAACTGATACAGCCTCTCCCAAGGCCCCTGGCACACAAAAACACTCATCGGGCAGAATATTCCAAAGGGCCCCCAAAACCCAAGCACCTGCACCTCTTCTCTGAGGACTGCCTTCACACAGCCGGAACCACTTTGCTCATCTTTAAAAAGAGCCGTAGGTGCCTAGGATCTGCCTCCACCCTGAGATGGCCCTTGCCTAAGCCTGACAGATGCAGGAACGAGAGAGTGCGGCATCCTTGCCTTGCATGTAGACAATGCTGTGGTGTAGCTTGTACTCCAGATTTCCCTGTAGGATAGTGTTGACTGTAACCTCTATGAGACGTTGCCTGAAATCACTCTCTTGCTTGGCTTCCTTTTTTTTTCTTGTCCTCCAACACCTAGTCCTTTACTTGTCTCCCTAGCAGCGTTTCAGTGGTGTGCTGACACTGGCTAGTCCCAAGAGCTGATTGTTAGCAGCTCTTCCCAACTCCGTGTTCAGCGATGGCCTGGTGGTAGCTTCAAATTGGTCATGGTGGGAGTACTCACTATAGGGTATTTGGGGAGGTTGTTGAATGCTTGATGTGTAAATCAAGCTTATTTATTTTCTTTCCAGAGAGCCAGTTGTTACTCATTTACCATCACACCACTGAGCATTCCCTTAATCACTTGAATATGAATATTTGTCTCAGTGTCTGCTTCTGCAAACCCAACCTAAGAAAGTAACTACCTTAGCAGTTTTTTGAGAGTCAGGAGGCTCAGAGATGTAGGTTAAAATGTATTTATTATATGAGGTCAGATGACCCACTATTTAAGTTCTAAGTGGACTAAGGCAAGAAAGGAATCTTCAGTGGGTTGAAACTGAGGTGCCGGCTGCTCCAACTCTTGGGTTTGATGACCTGAAAGTCCAATAGTGCCAGAGGTATCTGTGTTAGATAAGAGCCTGTGTTGGGTCTCGGGAAAGTTGTGTGGAGCTTTTAGGTTGGGGACTGGGCCCTGCTTTCTGCAGCAGAGAACTACTCATATTTGCAAAGAGAGAGCTGGTAGTGTGCACCTGGGCCCTAATAGAGCTTGAATACCTGATGTGGGACATCAGGACACTATATGACTAGATCTGCCCGTAGTGATCTGGGACACCAGTCTTAAATTCACCCAGGCATGGATTGGGTGTTTTATGTTTACCAGTTCACCAGTTAGAAACTAGCAGTTCATTGTATGGTGACAATGGTTTGGCATTGGATCCAGATAGGTACAGAAGACACAAGTAAATTACGTGAAGACATGATTCGAACTCGATGTCATCTATCCCTGTTGCACCAACCTCCTTCCTGTGAGAGTGTCCCATACCACCAACCGTTGTAGGAGGAAAAAATATGAGCCTGATGTATGGAGGGGGTTGGCTGAATATGGTGGTGTGAACCAAAAATGAATTCCAGCTGTTCTACACACGCACTTAGGAGAGGTTCTTAAGCTGAGTGTAGGGGACATCCTCCCGGGGGAAGAAACTTGGGCGGTACACTTGGCCATCCACTTTGCATGGAGGGAGGCATGGCCTGAGGCAAGAGTACACGTGGACCTCTGGGCACTGGAGAACAACTCAGTTGGGAGGTCACAGGCCTGGATGAAGCAACACTGGGAAGGAAGTATAGGGGAGATGCATGTGGATGGACTGATGGGAGTGGGACCAGAATGTGCAGAGCTTTATGTCTCCTGTCAATGCCCATCAGAGAGCATCTGCTGTGCAGAGGGCACTCAATGACCAGGTATGAAGAAGGATTTGTCTGGTGAATATCAGTCGGTTTCAATCCTCAGCTAAGAGCTTGAGCCCATGAAGGCAGTGGGAACAAGGCAGAGATGAAAGCTCTATACAGGCCCAACCACAGGGACTCCCTCTCACCAAGGCTTATTTACCTGCCACTACTGCTGAATGCAGCAGAGAGTCTGGATCCTGGCTATGGTGCATTCCTTTGTGGGACTGCCCTAGCACTTGGTGGTAAGTTAATGAAGTCAGATTCCTTCCACCCTGAGGGGGCAGCAGTCTGTCCTTACTGACAAAGAAAACATGGACACTTCTGATTTATCTTCCTGGACACCTCTTCTGATTTATCTTCCTTTCTTGTTGTGCTTCACCAGTGGTCTACAGAGTACCTAGTTTATCACCATGGGATCCTGCATAATAAAGTCTCAGCTCAAGTGTCCATTTTATGATAAAGGATCATGACAGTGGTCTTGTTAAAAAAAAAAAAAAAAGGTCATCCAGACACAGTGGCTCATGCCTGTAATCCCAGCACTTTGGGAGGCTGAGGCAGGTGGATCATGAGGTCAGGAGTTCAAGACCAGCCTGGCCAAGATGGTGAAACCCCGTCTCTACTAAAAATACAAAAATTAGCCAGGTATGGTGGTGGGTGCTTGCAATCTCAGCTATTTGGGAGGCTGAGGCAGAGGATAGCTTGAACCTGGGAGGCGGAGGTTGTAGTGATCTGAGATCATGCCACTGCACTCCAGCCTAGGGGACAGACAGAGCGAGACTTCATCTCAAAAAAAAAAAGGTCTTCTAATATACTGGATTACTTGGAAACAAGGGGTAGAAAGTGTGAGTGGCCTATTAAAGTCCAGGGAAGGAACCAGCTTTGGGATGACACCCTGTGGATTGGGTCACTGTCCTCCAAGAGTAATGTATGCACTAAACTATCGGATGATGTGTAGGGCTGTACTGGGACACACAGGGCCAGAGTAACCAACAGGTAGAACTAGGACTGGCCACTTTCAGCAACACTCCAGCCAGCTCCTTGCAGAAACTGCTTCGTATTTCTGCAGCAGGCTTCATTGCATCAGAGGTCCTGATTCTCAGGGGGAAATGTTCCACTGATTAATGTGAGAAGTTTTCCATCGACTCTATTGCTGGGTCGCTTTGCGCTCCTCCTGCCAGTGGACCATCAGGTAAGAAGAGTTACCATATTGGAGCTGGCAATCAACCCCCATCCTGAGAAGCTAAGGTGGCTGTTGTGTAACGAGGCAGGGAGGATTCATCTGAAACCTGGGCGCTGGAGTGTCTCCAGGCCGAGTGATAATGGTGCATAGGCAATCACAGCCAGCAAAGTAGGGTAGTGGTGAGACCATCAGGGGCCCAGGCTCTCAGGAAGAGTGGCCCAGACCAGCTTTAGTGTTGAATGGGCATGAGAGAATCTGGAATTGGTGGGTTGGGGAGGGTGCAGGGAGATGAATATTAACTGTGGCTGAGGACCAGCTGCCACAGGGGACTGTGGTTGATTCCACTAATCCTGCTTTTGAAAGTCCCTTTTCTTTTTTTAAGAGCTTTCATAGTCGAGTCCACACTCTAAAAGAGTCGGTGATAGCATGGACTTGCTGTGTGGCAGGAGCAGATCTGAGCAGAGTAAGGGGGGTACCCTCTCTAACACTGTGGTGCCTCCTTCTTTTCAGCACTGTGGTGGTGGACAATCCCAAACGCAGGGTTCATAATCTCACCTCAAGCTCTCTTAACTCGCTAGGGAGGGAAGCAGCTCTGTTGTGGTTGTAGCGTCTAAGTATGAGGAAGTTAGCCAGCCTCCTAGGAGAATTCTTCAGCCAATGGGGGAACTGGCTAAATGCCCCAGCCTTCCAGTTCCTCAGTGGGAGAATTCTGAGGGCTAGGTCACACCGCTCCTTAGAGGTTCCTCAGTGGGACTGAGTCCCTGTTGCTGCAGAAATAACCAGCTTAATACCTTAGGTTGCATTAACTTCTTCCCATCCTTGTTTCCATTTGCTTTCACTTCTAAGATCATATTATGGATTAATTTTGTCCCACTCAAAAGACAGGTTGAAGTCCTGGCTGGGTGCAGTGGCTCACGCCTGTAATCCCAGCACTTTGTGAGACCGAGGCAGGCGGATCACGAGGTCAGGAGATCAAGACCATCCTGGCCAACATGTTGAAACTCCATCTCTACTAAAAATATAAAAATTAGTTGGGTGTGATGGTGCATGCCTGTAATACCAGCTACTTGGGAGGCTGAGGCACAGGAATTGCTTGGACCCAGGAGACGGAGGTGGCAGTGAGCTGATATCACGCCACTGTACTCCAGCCTGGCAACAGAACGATACTCTGTCTCAAAAGAAAAAAAAATATCCTAACCCTTGGTACCTGTGAAACTTTATTTGGAAACAGGGTCTTTGCAGATGTAATCAAGGTAAAATGGGCTCATTAGGGTGGGCCATAACCTAAAATAACAAGTGATCTTTTAAGAAGAGGGAAATTTGGACATGGATGCAAAAGAATACCACGTGACCACAGAGACCTGAATGCTGTAGCTGAAAGCCAAGGAATGCCTGGGGCTACCAGAAGCTGGGAGAGGCAAGGTAGGATCCTATTCTAAAGGCTTTGGGGACTGGGTAGTGGCTCACGCCTGTAATCCCAGCACTTTGACAAGCCAAGGTAGGTGAATTACTTGAGGTCAGGAGTTAGAGACCAGCCTAGCCAACATGGTGAAACCCCATATCTACTGAAAATACAAATTAGCCGGGCAGGTAGCTCATTCCTGTAGTCCCAGCTACTCAGGAGGCTGAGGCAGGAGAGTCACTTGAACCCAGGAGGCAGAGGTTGCAGTGAGCTGAGATCCTGCCACTGTACTCCAGCCTGGGTGACCGAGTCAGTCTCTGTCTTAAAAAAATTAAAATAAAATAAAATAAAGCCTTTGAGGAGAAATCAAAGATCTTTCCTTGATCTCAGACTTCTAGCCTCCAAGACCGTGAAAAAATAGGTTTCTGTTGCCATAAGCCACCAAGTTGATGCTACAACAGCGCCCTCTTCTTCATGGTTTATCCATGGTTTTGCTTTCTGCAGTTTCAGTTACATGCAGTACAGGACAGTAAGATATTTTGAGAGGGAGAGAGAGACATCACATTCATATGACTTTTATTACAGTATATTGTAATTGTTCTGTTTTATATTAGTTATTGTTGCTAATCTCTTACTGTGCCTAATTTATAATTAAACTTTATCATAGACATATATGTTTAGGAAAAAGCACAGTATATATCGAGTTTGGTACCGACCATGGCTACAGGTATCCACTGGGGATCTTGCAGTGGATCCCGCATGGAAAAGGGTGGAGTGTGGTACTTATTATGGTAACCATAGGAGTCGCATGCAGATCACCTCACACATAAACTATTTCCCCCCAAGTCTTTGTCACATGTTCTGTTGCAAGGGGACCCAAACTATGTTCTGCCTCCAGCTGAATGTTTAGATCGAAATCTGGGGCTCTGTCTATCCCTTGCACTTCCAATCAATAAAGTAATTTTAGTGGGACGGTTGGACAGGACCCTACCTTGTATCTCTCACTTCTCTGACCTCCAGAATTTGGCAAGAGTCCCTCACTTCCCTTTCCAGAACTCTAGTACCATGTGGAAAGACCAGGTTCACTTATAAGCATCACCCTCTCCCTGGAAGGAAAGATCCAGAAACCTCATTTTGGTTGTCAGGTCCTGGGCTAGGGCTTCTCCTGAGCAACAGCAGCTCCAGAATTTCTGTATAGAGGGGTTTGTAGATTAGAATTGGGTTGGAAGGGGAGTGCGCCCTAGTAGAGAAATATTATGTGTTTATTGGGAGTGATTTTGGGAGTGCAGATAGAGGAAGATGCATTGATTTCATCACTCTATGGCTCGAAGGTGGCCAAGGGAGGCAGTTCCAAAAGCTCTGGTCACTTTTTTTTTTTTTTTTTTTGCACCATCCTGGCATCTCCAAAGTGGAGTGGGTTTTCTGGGCAGGCCTTCAGAAAACAGCTCAGGAACTATGGGAATGCCACTGGCAACCTTTGGCCTTTAAGTGGTGTAAGGGTGTCCTCTAGTGGCCATGACTCAGAAAGCTTCTGGCATACAGCAATGCTCCCGAGACTGGTGGCTTGTTACCATGGTTGGGACCAACACTGTGGGACAGAGACCATTACAGAACTGATGACCATCAGCATGGGGCAGAAACATAAGCAAAGGGCTGGAAGACCCTAATGAGGCAGGAAATACCTTCACAGGAGTGACAGACAAAATGGATCAAACTATTGTGGGACAGACATCTAATTCACAGCTGAGATCATTGTCACAGGCAACTGCTTGCCTTCTGGGAGACATCGCTGGTGATAAGGGGGACAACTGGAATTTTGTCAGCTTGCAAGGACTTGCATTACTGAGTATGCATGGTTTCCTAGACTTTGCAATGAGAAGCAAGTCAGTACTGGCAATTAGATTCTTATCTTAAACAACTTGGGTTTTCTTTGAACACCCCTGGAAATGCTGACTCTCTAGTATGTGCGGAAAATGCCAGTTTCTTCATCAGAGATGCTCAGAACCTGGAGTCATAGTTACAGGCTGCACCAAGTAAATTTTCAGTAAGAACTGATCCTCGATGTTCTAAGGAGAGTGGAGTGAAGCTTGGTGGGGTTGAGTTCGGCAGTTGTTGGGAGCTCTGCGGGTGTTAGGAGGGAAAGTGGTTTCTCTATCTGGGATGGGTGGGACAGAACGAGGCAAGATGCCAATGCCCTGCTGAAGCCCTTGTCTCATTATGCTGTCCTGTCTCCGGGAGGGGAAGACTCAGTTTACCTGTTCAATCCTTCTTGCCAGAGCAAGAATCCAGTAAAATCCTCACATGTGCTTCCCTTCACAGATCTCTGTGGGCCACATTCTTCCCGGCTTTACAGCTTTCTGGCCCTTGCTAGAGACCCTCTGTACTGGCCTCTCAGGACCCTCCTGGCCCACGAGGGACAAAACCCTAAAATAATTCTCTCTCTTAGGATTCCAGCAGAGGTCAAGGCCTCACTTGCCTTCAAGCAGCCCACAGGCTCAGGACAGGCCATAGACTGTGGGAAAAAGGGAACAGCAATCAGATTCCCATGTCCCTAGAACCTCATTTGCTCTTCAAAGGTTAATTTGATTGAGTTCATTTTCATGAGGGCTCTGGCTCTGGCAATGGAGGAGTGGGGAGGTTTACGGTATGGGGTGACGGAGTGGGGTAACAGTGTCTCTGATCCCCTCTCATCTTGCCATGCCCTGCCTCTGTAGTGTCTGGATCCTGTGGAAAGGGGGCACGCAGAGCCGAAGGTGGATTTTCATGGTGGTCTCCTTCAAACCCGGAGGCCGAGCAGCACAACGCGGGCTTCCCAGGTCACAAAGTATGACACAGAGAAGGGGAGAGAGATTGACCTAAAGAAGCAGAAACTCAGACATTCATGTCTGCACACAGTTGTTGACCATGGAAGATACCTTTTAGCACAAAATCAGAAAGAACCCATATGCTCAACACTAGAAAATCAGTTAAGTAAATCATAGTTTACCCGTATTGTAGGAACCCATAAAACTATTTAAAATAAGGTTTTTGAAGATTTAATGACCTGGATAATGATCATTCTAAAATGTTTAGCTTAAAAAAGGATAAAATGCAAAATTCAGAACATTGTTTTAAAAAAAGTTACTTGCAGAGAGATCCAAGATGGCCGATCACCAGCAGCTCAGGATTGCAGCTCCCAGTAAAAGCACAGAGAGCCAGCGGACGCCACACTTACCGATACATTTTTGCGGCCCACGGACCAGGACATTCCCAGTGGAGGAGCCCCACAGGTCTCCAGTGC
>PVKP010015119.1:24941-51307 GCA_004027715.1 Plecturocebus donacophilus
TTTTTTGCCGGCGCCTCGGCTCGGCGGCTCTTGGTGCGGAGTAAACGGGACTGAGTCTCCTTTTGGATGATGTTTGGCGCTCTGGGAAGTCAGAGCAGTCCATCCAGCTGATTGAAAAAGGGACTGAGAAGCCAGACCGGAGACCCCCGGGCAGAAAAGCACCACGAATTTCAACGCTGCTGTCTTAGCTAGCGTTGCGGGTCGCACAGTGAAAAGTACATAGATTCCGGAGCTGGGAATTAACAAGCTGGACGTCCACTCAGAGACCTGATTTGAAAGTTGGTAATTACAGAGACGACAGATGGATAAAACCATAAAGATGCCAAGAAGCCACCGTAAAAAAACTGAGAACACTCAAAATCAGGAAGCCTCTCCTACAGAGGATGCTGGTTCCTCATCAGTAACGGAGCAAGGCTTGATGGAAAACGAGTGTGAAGAATCATCAGAATTAGGCTTCAGAAGGTGGATAATAAGAAACGTCTGTGAGCTAAAAGAATATGTTCTAAACCAATGCAAAGAAACTAATAACTTTGAAAAAAGGTCTGACGAAATGCTAAGGAGAATGGACAATTTAGAGAAGAACATAAACGAATTAATGGAGTTGAAAAACACAATACGAGAAATCCGTGAAGTATGCACAAGTTTTAACAGTCGAATTGATCAAGTAGAAGAAAGGATATTAGAGGTCAAAGACCAACTTAATGAAACAAGAAGACAAGATCAGAGAAAAAAGTGTAAAAAGGAATGAGCAAAATCTCCAAGAAATATGGGACTATGTGAAAAGACCTAACTTACGCTTAATAGGTATACCTGAAAGTGACGAAGGAATGAATCCAAGTTGGAAAATATTTTTCAGGATATTATCCAGGAAAATTTTCCTAAACTAGCAAGGCATGACAATACTCAACTCCAGGCGATACAGAGAACCCCACAAAGATATTCCTCAAGAAGACCAACCCCAAGACACATAATCGTCAGATTTACTCAGATTAAAATAAAGGAGAAAATACTAAAGGCAGCCAGAGAGAAAGGCCAGGTTACCCATAAAGGGAAGCCTATCAGACTCACAGCAGATCTCTCAGTAGAAACTCTACAAGCCAGAAGAGAGTGGGGGTTAATATTTAACATCCTTAAAGAAAAAAACTTTCAACCCAGAATCACATATCCAGCCAAACTAAGTTTTACATGTGAAGGAAAAATAAAATGTTTTGCGAACAAGCAAGAACTCAGAGATTTCAACACCATCAGGCCTGTTTTACAACAACTTCTGAAAGAAGTACTATACACAGAAAGGAACAACCAGCATCAGTTATCCTAAAAACTTACCAAAAAGTAAAGAATATTACAACAATGAAGAATTTATATCAACTAATGGGCAAACAGCTAATTAGCCTTAAATAACAGTATTAAACTCACATATATCCATATTAAGCCTAAACTTAAAGGGATTAAATGCCCCAATCAAAACATACAGTTAGACAAACTTAATAAAAAGTTAAAACCCATCGGTATGCTGTATTCAGACCTTTATTATAGGCAAGGACACACAAAGACTTAACATAAAGGGATGGCGGAAGATCTACCAACCTAATGAAGAGCAAAAATAAAAACAAAAACATGATTTGAACTCAGACCTGGAAAAAGCAAATTTATAAATATTTACAGAACTTACCACCCCATATCCACAAAACATATATTTTTTTCAATATTATATCATACATATTCTAAAAGTGATCACATAATAGGAAATAAATCACTTTTTAGTAATTGCATAAGCATTTCACAGATTTAAATGAAATCCTGAGCAATAGAGCAAGATTCTCGTTCTCTCTCCCCCTTTCTCTTTCGTCATTCTACTTCTTTCTTTCTCTTAAAAAAAAAAACTCCCCCTCGCTCTTTCTTTTTTCTTCTCTCTTTTATTCTTCTAAAAAAAAAAGTTATTTGCAGAGAAAAGGGATTGGCAGGACAAGTTAACAATAATGACCATTGAGGGCAAATTCGAATTATTTCAATTTTCTTCTTTTTTTTCTATATTTTCCAATCCTTGAAAATAAGTGTAACTCATAACAATAAAAATATTGTTCAAAAAAGGAGACTGAGATTTTTGTGAGCTGATTTTCCCTCCCTGTCTGGCCCTAACAGAGAACACACCAAGGTCACTATAAGGTCACAAATATCCCTTGTCTTGAAGAAGTGGTGAAGATACAGTGCAGTCCTCCAGCAGACCAACTTAGCAACAGGAGCAGGGGGTCCCGTCCCCATCCTCAGCAGAGAGCAAAGAGACAGGCTCACTGTGTGTGCTTCATCTGATCCAGATGGAACCACAGACCCTGGGATCTCTCCTTAACTCTGCAAAGAGGAAAGGGGCCTCAACCCCTCCCCACTCCCACCAGCTCAAGATAGATACAGTCTCCAAAACTGCCTGTTTCCCCTTTTCCTCTACCCCTCAGTTATCATAAAGTGTAATTTATTCATTCAATGCTAACATAATATTTGGCAAATAATGGAAGCCCAGTGAAAGCTAAATGAATGAATGATGCTTATAGAGCAAATGCTGTTAGTGCACCTGGGGTCAGTGGGCCAGTGAGATGCTGTAGCGACTCATGGCCACCTGAAATTAATCTGCTTGCTGGTCGGGGGCCCACAGAGGCAGAGTTCTTACAGAGCCAGTATGCACAGAGAGTCAGTGTTCCTGGGGATGATGTGTTCCCTTGGGGTTGACATGTTCCCTTCTGAGTCAAGTGATCAAGATGGCCCTGTGGTTGCGGTTCCATGGGATCGATGCATCCACGGGCTTAGTGTCAGGTTGTCCACTGGATAAGGATTCCCCTAAGGTAAAAATGCTCATGATCTCAGTGTAAATTGAAGCCCATCAGGGAAGGTACAGGAACATACCATTTATGCCTATAAAGCTAATGTTCTCTGTCAAAGCAACTGTCAGAACACAGTTCATTGCCACGGGGTAACTGGTGCTGAGCAGATTCTCTGGGGAGTAGAGAGTAAGTGAGAAACTGGGGTGATGGGCCCATGGCTTAGTAGGGCAGGGTGGTTGGCATGGTACGTGGGACTGGTTGAAAGGATCAATTAATTTAGGTGGCTCAGGTCAGTGGAAGGATGTGATGTAATTTTGGGAATAAAATGGATTAATAATTTGAGGGTTCTAGTCAGGAAAATGATTGGCTAGGGAGTTCTTGGGAAGCTGTCTGAAGGGCTGGGTAGGAAGAGATTTGGGGAAAATTGTCGACAGCCTTGAAAAGGGAAATGACTGTGGTAGGGTGGACAGGCAGCTGGGGGCAGAGAGCCTAACAGCTTTGGAATAATACTTTAGTTATAGGTGTTGTGGGCTTGTCCTAATTTTCCGTATACTGTGGAAATTCCATGTGAGCCATAACTTCCTAACTGCTCTCAATGGCCACTGCTTCCACTTCCTGCTCAGCGTGTACTCCAGGTGAGGCGGGTGTTGGGTGAGCCTGTGTCAGGAGTGCTGGGCCACTTTCTCTTGTGTTTCCGTCTCTCCATTTCCTGGGCCTCATCCCGCTCTAGGACACCTTTACTGCTCATTTGGACGACTCCAATCTATCTTTCAGACTGCCAGTAGTGTGATCACCCTGAGCACCCCTGCCCTCTCTTCCAAAGCTTCTGGGTGCTCCTTCAGCTATCCTGGCACCAACATGCCTTCACAGACCATTCTCTTAGTCTCTTCACTGTGTCTGGACCACAGCTTACCTCTGCCTTGTTCAGCCTAGTCTCACTTCCAGGTTTACCTCCTGGCCGTCCTGTAAGCTCTATTCCAGGGCTCTGGTTCCATGTCCTCAGTGAAAATCTTCCTCCATGCCTTCTCCAGGCTCCTGTGGCAGTCTACAACCTCAGTTCCAGGAAAGAGGTCCTGCTTTTGGCTGTCTTTGGCTTGAACAAGTTAAGCTTCCTGAGATGTGGTCAGGGCCTCAGTTCTTCTGTCCTCCACTTCTCAGAAGAGGGTCAAAGCCTCCAGACTCTGAGCAGCCTCTAAGGAAAGAAGGCAGGGATGGATTTTGCACTCGGACCCTGAAGTGTTACTCAGGAGGTTGAACAGGGAGTGGAGGAAGCAGGGTAAAGAGCTGTGAAGTGAAGGGGTTGAGGCATGGGGGCAGCCCCGTGCTCCAAACAGAGATGACTTGGGTGACTTCCAGTTCTGGTTCATTTCTGAGCCATTTCACACACAAATGAAAAGCCACGTGGAGGCCTAATTTTCTGGGCACATGATAAGTTAGTATGTACATCTTCCCAAGGTAAAGGTTGATTCTCTAATTTTTAATGGAATATTATATGTGCTTCCAAAAAATTATAAATAATATAACAAGTACTTATGTACTTAACATTGTATCATATTTACTTCATACCTTATTTTTTATAGACAGGGTCTTGCTGTGTGGCCTAGGTTGGAGTACAGTGGCTGTTCACATGCGTCGTCATTGGGCACCACAGCCTCGAACTCCTGGGCTCAAAGGATCCTCCGTCCTCAGCCTCCCGAGTCTCTGGGACTACAGGTGTGCACCACTGCTCCTGGCCACATCTTATTTTTTAAAGGAAAGCCATTACAGATATAGTTGAAACCATGTCTGTATCTATTGCCAATATTGTTCCCTCTCTTCCTTTTTTACTCTCCAAAAGTAGTATCTTAAATTTGATTTTATCATCATTTTTTGCATGTTTCCTACTTTTTATAGTATATGTAAAAATATGAAGTATTGTTTCATGTTTTTCATGTTTTTATATTTTTACATATTTTTTGAAAAAGTATTACATAAACATGGCATACAATTCAAAAATTATACAGAAGAAACAATAAAGAGTAAATCTTTTCTCCTTTCCTGTGCCCCACCTAGTACTTTCTCCCAAGACACCCAGTGACAGTAGTTTCTTGGCTGTGCCTTCACAAATTTTCTAGGTATTTACTATCATTTATTTTCCTATATACGACGACAGCGTATTATAGACAGCATTTTCTCCTGCCTTTTTCCCTTGCTCTATGTTGAGGACTATCCACATTAATATATAGAGGACTGTCCCATCCTGTTTAACAACTGCATGCCATCGTGTTTTATGGATATATCATACTTTGTCTTCTGGTACTAGTCATTTGGGTTGATTACCATCTTTACGCTATGATAACCAAATACTTCAACCTATCTATGTACTCATTACGTTGTGTCATGAGACAAATTTATTTGTAGGATATATAATGTAGAGTGGAATTCCTGGGTTAAGGGTATATTTGTAATTCTGACAAATACAAATTCAAAATGCCTCCATAGAGAAGGCTGTACCAACTTACACATCCACCAGCATGTACACCTCTGTCACGCTTCCTTCTACTCTGGCCATTCCAGTGTCAGCAACTTTTAAAATTTGTGAGTCTGCTTTTTAAAAATGATATCTTATCATAGTGTTAATTCATACTTTATCAGTGAGATCAAGCATCTTTTCATGTTTGTGTGTCTGTGTCTGTCTGGCCTTATCCTTTACACACTTATGTATCATATCATTGGCCTTTAAAAACTGTAGGAGTTCTGGGACAAGAATATTAGCCCTTTGATACGAACTGCAAATATGTTCCCAGTTTTATGTTTGTATTGACTATTTGCGTGTGTATTTTGCCACTCAGATTTTTAAAATGTAGCTGAATTTGTCAGTCTTTCAAAATAACTCCTGGATTCTCAGTTCTTAGAAAGTTCTTCCTTGCTCATAAATCATTAAAAACACTTTGCTGTGTTCTTCCCTCATATTTATGTTTTTTTCAGACTAATTTTGATTATATGAGCAACTTATTTTAGTGCAGGTAATGACGTAGGAATCCAACATTGTTTCCAAATTACCACCCATTCGCTCTTCATGTAAGTAATCCATCTTTACTTGCTTGAAAACACTTTATCATAATTAGAATTCTGATATCCATCTTTCAGTTGACAAAAACTGTATATATTTTGTACAATGCAATGTTTATATATATGTATACATTGTGAAATTATTACCACAACCAAGCTAGTTACATATTTCTTGTAGTGAGAACATTTTAAGATGTACTCCCAGCTATTTTCAAGTATACATTAACTACAGTCACCCTACTGCACAGTAGATCTCCAGAACTTACTCCTAACTGAAACTTTGTACCCTTTGACCCATAGCTCTCCATTTACCTCCTTCCTCCAGCCCATGAAACCACCTTTCCACTTAGTTGTGAGTTCAATTTTTAAATTCCATATCCAAGTGAGATCATGGCCTGTTTTACTAGCATTATGTCCTCCAGGTCCATCCACATTGTTGTAAATGAGTTATTTCCTTCATTTAAGGTTAATTGTATTCTGGCCAGGCGCGGTGGCTCATGCCTGTAATCCCAGCACTTTGGGAGGCCAAGGTGGGCAGATCACGAGCTCGAGACCAGCCTGGCCTAACATGGTAAAACACCATCTCTACTAAAAATAGAAAAATTAGCCAGGCATGGTGGCACACTTCTGTAATCCCAGCTACTCAGGAGGCTGAGGCAGAATTGCTTGAACCCGGGAAGTGGAGGTTGCAGTGAGCCAAGATCGTGCCACTGCACTCCAGCCTGGGCAACAGTGACATCGTCGCAAAAAAAAAAAAGTTAATAGTACTCCATTGTGTATATGTACCGCATTTTATTTTTGAGACGAAGTCTCGCTCTGTTGCTCAGGCTGGAGCGCAGTGGTGGAATCTCAGCTCACTGAAATCTCCACCTAGGTTCGAGCCAGTCTCGCTTCAGGCGCCTGCCATGCTGCCTGGCTGTTTGGTATTTTTTGTAGAGACAGGTTTTCATCATGTTGGCAGGCTGGTCAAGAACTTCTGACCTCAAGTGATCCACCTGACTTGGCCTCCCAAAGTGCTGGGATTACAGGCCTGGGCCACCACACCCAGCCCTATTTATCTTCCGTTGATGGACACTGAGGTTGATGTCTTGGCTATTGTGAATGATGCTGCAGTGAATGTGGAATTATCTCTTCAACACGCTGATCTCATTCCCTTTGGATATATGCCCAGTAGTGGGATTGCTGGATCATGATAGTTCTATTGCTATTGAGGAAACTATACTGTTTTCTACAATGTCTGTACTAACCTACATTCACACCAAGTGTATAAGGGTTCCCTTTTCTCTATATCCTCATCAACACTTGCATTTTGAATCTACTGAACTGTTTGGTTTTATGTTCTTTTATGAACCATATTGCTTTAATTACATAGTTTTATATTTTACTATAGGGAAGGGCTAGTTTCTCTCTGCAGGGGCTTTTTGGAGACATTTTTATTTTTTCGTATACATTTAGAAACGGCTTGCCCAGTTCCAAAATAGCTCTTTGTATTTTATTGTAATTATGACAAAATATGTAGTTTAACTGGGAAAACTGACCTTTTAAAATGAATCTTCTTATTCAGAACATGATATACCTTCAAGTGATTACATCTCATTTCTCATTAGCATTTTAAAGTTTTCTTCAACCATCTTAATGGAGTAGTACTAATTTAAAACAAAAAACCTCCTCCTTTCCACTTTCTTTTTTCTTGAGACATGGTCTTGCTCTGTCGCCCAGGCTGGAATGCAGTAGTGCGATCTTGGCTCACTGCATCCTCCACCTCCTGGGTTTAAGCAATTCTCCAGCCTCAGGCTCCCCAGTAATGGGACTACAGGTGTGTGCCACCTGTATTTTTTTTTTTTAAATAATACAGCTAATTTTTGTATTTTTGATTTTTTTTCAGTAGAGATGGGGTTTCACTACGTTGGCTAGGCTGGTCCTGAACTCCTGGCCTCAAGTGATTCACCCGTCTCAGCCTCCCGAAGTGTGAGCCACCACCATGCCCAGCCCCACTTTATTTTCAATACCTGTATTTATTTTCTCGTTCAAATGCAATAGCTATTTAGAACAAAGCTGAGTAATGATAACACCACACTATGAACATTAGTTCAGGTTGGGCTAATTAATACCCATGATGATGCCACTGCCCAACCTCAAACTAGATCATTGCCAATAACAATATTTACTTATTTTACTTGCCTGCCTCTTTTCACCACCAAAGTAAACATTATTAAGAATTTTTAGTTACTTTTGCTTTTTGGTTTTCTTATATAAACTATATATACACACACAAAATAGTCAATTCTCATTTCTTTGCAGATTTCATATTTGTGAATTTACCTCTTGCTAAAATTTATTCCTAACTCCAGTGTCAGTACTTGCTGGGCTTTTGTAGTCACTTGCGGACATGGAGCATGTGGAAAAATTTGAATTCCCTGCTGTCCATGTTCCCAGCTGAGGTGGAACAAGGCCTTGTTTCAGCTCTCATAAACAAGTATCTTTTCAGTCTATTTAGTGCGTCTTTTGCATTTTTGTGGATTTTGCTGCTTAAAGTGGCCCCCAAGCACAGCACCAAGTGTTCCTAACTGCAAGACTGTGAGGTGCCTCCTGGAGAAACTGAGGTAAACTTCATTCAGGAATAAGTTAGTTTGCCTAAGTTCAATATTCATGGGTCAACTATAGATACTAAGTTGTCTTCAAACAGAAAAACATGTAACAAGTTTACATACTGATTGGTTGATGAAAATGTGACCAGAGGCTCATAGGAATCCCACCCTGTATTTCCCTTGGGAATAATGGTTCAGTACTCTTGAATTCAGTGTTCGTAGTAACTTTATAGAACATAACTACTATAGGTGAGAACAGACTGTACATATATATACAGTCAGCTCTTAGTATCCACGGAGGATTTGGTTCCAGAACCTCCCAGATATCAAAATCCTCTGATGCTCAAGTCCCTAATATACAGCATTTGCATATAACCTGTGCAGACCTTCTCACATACTTCTAAGCCATCTCTAGATTACTTATAATACCTAATACAATGTAAACATAATACTTGTTGTATTGTTTAGGGAAAAATGTCTATACAAGCTTAGTCCAGAGACAATTTTCCCCTCAGTATTTTCAACCTGCAGTTGATTAAGTCCGTAGATGTGGAACCCACATATACAGATGGCCAACTGTATGTCTAAACAAGTTTCACTCGTTTTTGAACTTTAGGAGTATCATGTCTTCCAAGACCAGCTTTTTGCATTCAACTCTTTTATTCACATTCACCTATATTGTTACTTACAGCTGCAGGGTAACTTTATGTCCTTGTTTTAGATGTGTCTCCTGTACATAGCATGATTGGGATTTGTTTTAATATTCAATGTTCCCCCCTCCGGCTGGTTTAATACTTTTACATTTATTGTAATTATTGGTGTATTTGGACTTGTTTTGGCATCTTGTTTTATCCACCTTTTCTATGCTTATTTCTCAAATTTAAAATTTTGTTTCTTCCCTATTATTCCATGATCTCTCATCACTATTCATTTAGAGATTATATTTACTTCTAGTAACTAACCTTGGAATTTTATCACGTATACTTAAAAAGACTAAGTTGATATTAACTGGCTACTCCTAAAAATATAAGAATACTGAAACACTTTGATTAACCTTCTTCCCACCATGCTTTCTACTTTTAACCTCACAATTTGGCCTGTCATGAATTATTATTTTGCAGATAACCTCTGTTTATATTTCCCTACCTATAAGAAAGTATTACTATCGACACTTTATGATTCCCATAACCTGTATTTCCTAAGGTTACATATCTCAGAACAACTGAGTTCGAGGCTGGGGTTCATGTTGCTTATTACTTTCAACCTATTCAGCTTCAGACATCATATATCTACCACCTATCTGTGCTTACTACATACCAGGCACTATTCTCTGCAAGTGTTGATTAACCTGACATTTATTAATTAATTGAATCCTCCAAATACCCTAATGGGCTACGTTAATGATGCACATCTTTTAACTCTTCTAATTTAACTTTCCTAAGGCTACACATATCTCAGAACTAGGATCCAGGCCTTTTTGATTCCCCATTGCCTTCATTCACCTTTCCACTCCAATATGTAATTTCCTCAGTCCTTGAATAATGACTTCTTTCTAAGACATACAGTGGCAAGGTGGAACTTCAGGATACCAGATGAAAGGGATGTCTGAAGTTACATAGGCAAGTACTCTAGCCTACAAGGTCTCTGGGAAATGCCATCTAGTCTTTGCTTAAATTGAGCCACTAGCAGACCTCAATATAACCCAACATTGTACTATCAAGTTACAGATAGCACCTAAGAATTTTCTGAAGTTTTGGGGAAATCTCTTTCATCTTTAACCCACAGATCTTAATTCTGCCTCCCTGAACCAAAGTGGCAAACAGCTCAATCTTATTATTAGTGTATTTTAAGATAGTGACTATACACTTTACTCTTTTAGTTCAGACTAAGCATCCAGTTTTCTCAGGTATTTTTTCTCCATGGATTCTTATTTTCATTTCCTGTAGAAATCATATGAATCCTCAAGAAAAGATTCAGTTTTGCTAATGGACACCTTTCCATATTGAAAACCAAAAGAATAGTTTGGTAAAGCAGTAACATGCCAAACACATAACCAACTTTTCCACCTACAATATTCACTTCCTGGTTTCTGTGTGATCTAAAACATTTTCCTCCCTTCCACCTGGCAATAAACTCAAAGAAGATGAAACTAATTTATAAAAGGTAGGCTATGTTTATTAGAGTCACAGGCAGTAGATTCTCAGTGTGACTCAAGACCACAAAAAACCCATTTCTCCTTTACTTCTGAGTCCTGGGGGTTGAGACCTAAACTGGCAGGTATACTGCCTGGGGCCCATTCACAGGTTTACAAGTTTCTCATTGAGGGCAATCTGTGACTGTGTGAGGTTGGCCAGGTAGGTCACCATCAGCAGGTCCTGGAAGACAAAGAATACAAAATGAGTGAGGGGTTGGATGGAAAGAGAGCACAAAGGCTGGCTTTGGTCAGCTCCATGGTGGACACTGGGTATGAGGACAGTCATGAATAAATGACAGCTAGGAGAGACTGAGTAAGAGTCAAAAAGGTAGAAGACAGGAAATGCTTGAGAAGACTTTTCTATCTCTACTGGTACATTTATAGACTAGGGGTGCCTTAGCTGAGAACCATGGGTGGAATATAAGGGGTCTGTGAACTCAAATCTGGAAAATAAGTAATTGCATTTTCATTAACCTCTGAATTTTGGTTTTTCTTTCCAACACAAATTTAGACAGTAAGTCACAGTAGTATCAGCAGTAACTGAGACAATGGAATCAAGGGAGGAGAAGGAAGGAAATCTTCAACCATGCGTACCACACCTCTTCCTTCCTCCCAGCTTGGACTTCATGGGGGTTATATAAGTGAAGCCCTGACTCTAACCTACTCCAGGACACCTCACCCAACTCTCTTCACATTTCAGTGAACGTGCTGAGGTGGGGGAAGAAACCAGACAAGCAGGGGCTCAGGAAGGGCACTCACATTGATGTTGCTGTTGAGCATGGTCTCAAAGTCATCAGGAACTATTTTGGGTACTTGGTTAACCAGGCTCATCAGGAAGCGGCCCACAGTATTGTCAGCTGACACCTTTCCAGACTGATCATCAAAACAAAGACTCAATGAGGCAGTTAATTATAACCACTGGGCACTACCATTTCATCAGAACGTGCCTCAGTGATTTCAGGATGGAGACCTATGTCCTCCCCTTTATTCTTTCCCCTCTCACCAGTACGTCCTCTGCGTATTGCAACACTGTGCTCAGGGTGTCCTGGATGCGAGCTGATGCCCCTCCTACTTGCTGCAAGTCACTTGAGAGTCCAATCACCCGGTTGGGGCTAAAGCAGGTCTTCATGATCAGGTCAACTGTGGAAGTTGGTTGGCAGGATGGCAGTGGCAGTGGTGGGCAGTAAGAGAAAGAGAGAACTCAGTCATCCCACAAGGAAAGAGATGGTCCTAACACCCTGCTAACTCTGCTTCCTACCTCCCCTTAGATTCAGTCGGTTCAGTCACACTCCCTGCTGTGCCCATATCAGCTTTTGTTCCTCCTAACAGAACTCAACTCCTTTCACCTGGTATGCTCGTCAATGGTTTTCGTCTCATGTGAATGGTCATGTGGCCTCTGGTGCTGGTAATTTCTCACCTTTAACAGTTTCTCAAATAATTTCTTAAATCCCATTTATACAAGAGATGACTGTGACTTCTAGTCTTCACAAACCTTAGATCAACAGTCCCTTTTTAAACCACCCAAGGCCTCCATCCTTGTTACAGAACAGCAGCCCCCTTCCCTGAAAATTCCTAAGAGGTCTAAAGAGTGTATGGAAAGCTTACTCACCTCCAATGCGTTCAGTGTCATAGTATGCGTATTTCACTGTCAGAGGTGTGAACATCACTCCCATGGTCCTCCCAGGGACACCCATTAAAGTGCTGAGGAAGGAGAAGCCAAGGTAAACAGATGGTCTTGGGAGAGGGTTTCCATGTCTGTTCTAGGCTGAGAAAGCAGACCCAGCAGTACTATGGTTCCCAAGGTTCTGAGATAGGAAGGGTGGGACCAACTGACCCCAGAGGTCTCATGGGAGCAAAAGTTACTTTCTCCCTTTAGCTTGTCCCACATACCAAACCCTTGGCCTGTAAGAGGGGACTCAACCTTTGGACTTGGCCTGGTTCCTTCAGAGAATTACTTCACACACACACTGTGCAGTATCAGTGAGGAGAGGACAGAACTCAATTACTCCGTGGAGCTGGCTGTCTAGATACCTGCCCACCATGGAAAGAAGACAGAGACAAGTCTTTTCTGGGACTAAGCCCTTCATCAGCATTGAAAAAGGAAACCAACTCCTGTCCACTAAATTAGATTGGGGGCTATAAGTAATCTCACTAAAGGTATTGTCTTTACTATGTCAATCACATACCTGGATACCTGGATCTATACTTTAGTATGTCAACTATATGTATCTGTATAGATACATATAGCTGGATCTTTTTTTTTTTTTTTTTTTTTTTTGAGATAGGGTCTCGCTATGTTGCCCAGGCTGGAACGCAGTGGCTATTCACAAGTGTAATCCCACTACTCATCAGCACAGGAGTTTTGACCTGCTCCATTTCCGACCTAGGCTGGTTCACCCCTCCTTAGGCAACCTGGTAGTCCCCCGCTCCCGGGATATAGTTGGATTTACATATGTATATACTGTATATACTGGATCCATACACACACACACACAGTCTTGAGGAGTCTGAAATACCTGGAAAGGCTAAGAAGTCAGGCAATGGCTAGTGCTCAGTGGTATGCCAACTGGCTCATAAAGACTTGGCATCCACCATCTTTGTCTTACTGCCTAAGAGTAAACTGTCTATATCAGCGTCAGACACAGAACCAGCACAATGTCAACAGCCTAACAGATGCACTAACAGACGCCTTCCCTCTGATCACGGTCTTTCCAACTCCCACAGCTGCTTCTTCAGCATGCCACCAGGGCCTTTCCTAACATCCCCCATAACTAGCATTTTAACCAGCTGCAAGTTCAATGTGTTCACTGTAATGTTATTGTCAATAAAACTACACTGAATCCTGGGTTAATAAATGTGTTCAAAATAATGACAGTCATCCTTTAATCGGTATTACCCTGAGTACTGTGCTGAGTTCTAGAGATAATGATAAACTAATAGGTAACTCAGAAAAGTAATGAATGTGGTGAAGGATTATGACAAGAATACCACATGATGACTGGCTGTAAGAACTATGGATAGTTGAGTTCTATAAAGGATGACTTGATCGCTTGCTCGAATACTTAAAAGGGCTATCATTTGAAACTGGTTAAGAGCAATAAGTAGAAACTGGAGTATAAGTACGATCAGCAGATAGAAATTATAGGAACAGATTTTGTTTCAGAGTAAAACATTTGAATAACTGTTGAGAGAGAGAGGAATAGTCTTCTTAAGGACACACCAAGTTCCACACAGAAGGAATTAACGTTGCTTGGGGTGGGGGAGGAATGGCACCTAGGCATGGTTTTATGCCCTTGTGGCCCAAGACTGTGGTCACCTGACATAGGCTTTGATGCTCATGCGGCCATTCTGGAGACTTGTGTCCACAGTGAGGTGGATGGGGTTGGGAGCCTCCCGGCTGTAGTACTCATGGATCAGCACAGAGTGCTCTGTGATGTCATGGCCTGTAGCGTACCTGCAAAATGGAACACAGTTGTGGACTCATGTCTATATGTGACATCAGTATCAAACACAACAGTGGCAAGGGTGTCTAGGGTACCTGACATCGCTAAGGTAGGGATACGCAGTGATACCAAATGCCAAGAACAATTTACACATAGAAAACTGTGTCGAATCAAATCAAAGGCTGACTGAGTGCTTTTGAAAAATTTCAAGTCTCTTACAAGGTAATTCAAAATAAATATCCTGGCCCTACAGGATCGGAACTGCCAGCAAAACCCACTCAATTCACAGCTCCTACAGGTACCATTTTTCTTTTTCTTTTTTGGAGACAGGGTCTCAATCTGTCACTCAGGCTGGAGTGCAGCAGCATAATCATAGTTCACTGCAGCTTCAAACTCCTGGCCTCAAGTGATCCTCTAGCTTCAGCCTCCTAAGTAGCTAGGACTAGAGGTGTGTGTCACCATACCTGGCTAAGTTTTTAAAAAATGTTTTTGTAGAGACAGGATCTCACTATTTTGCTCAGGCTGATCCTGAACTACTGGGCTCAAGTGATCCTCCTGCCTCAGCCTCCCAGCTGGGATTACAGGCACCAAGCCACTGCTTGCAGTAATACACCTGCAATACTCTGTCTCCAAAAGGAAGAGGATAAGATCCAGTCTGGTGGCAAAAGACAGTGGCAATCACGGAGAGACCTTCCATTTGCCCCAGCCCCCACCTCCCCAACTTACCAGCCCAGGATGAGCTCATTTGGAGAAACTTTTTTATGCAGTTCATACATGTTCTTAGCAAATTCCATGTCAACAGCCACCTAAGAGGGAAAACGGGAAAGCAAGCTTAGAAGCTGGAAGTCCAAAGAAAAACTGGTTAAAAAGGACAAGAAGCCACCCCCAATAACCAGAAGAGGCCCAGAAAGTAACGTACAAATAGGAAGCTCCTTGGCTATAGGGGCTCTAGTTATGAGTCAATATACAGTGTAGGAGGGGCCATGAGGGGAACCTAGCAAATGAACAGCTAAAAACAGCAGAGGGACAGCTTGGATTCCCACTCACTTCATCTTCTGACTCATTGTGCGGCACTGAAAAGCAATTGGTGACCTCCACTGAGTGTTTGTCGACAGTTCCTGTGAAAGAGAGAATTGTCCATGTGTTATACAATGCTAGGGCTCCCAACAACCTCCATCTACTTTTGAAATGCTTTTGATGCTTTCTTCAATGTCAATAAACACCTAACTGAACTCATTAGCTCCAAGTTTAGTACAGCGCATCAACGGGACCAGAATTCTCCAGGGAACTGAAACTCTGGCATGCTCGACAACTTCTCCCTCTAAACATCACCAAATAGGGTTTATTCTTCCTTTACAACATCTCCTTTTGCCTGTTATTTTCCACTACTAGCCTATTTCAGACCTTCACTCTATGACCTTTGTTTTTCAGTCTCTAGACTTTCTCCCTGTAATTTAAACTGCAGAGCTACCTGGAAGATTTTAATGGCAACACAGACTGCTGATAGTGGCCAAGTTTCAGACATTGAGATGTTGGGAGCTTCATCTGTACCTTCCTTTAACCATCTGTTCCCATGGTCATAGCCTTAACCTTACCATCATCCAGAAACCTATCTGTGAACCTTAGATGTCAGTATGTCAGCCTTTTACCACACAGTTTTCTAGTTCTGATACCTTTATTCCCACTATATTTCTTTTTTTTCTGAGATGGGAGTCTTGCTCTGTCACTCAGGCTGGAGTGCAGTGGCACGATCTCGGCTCACCGCAACCTCTGCCTCCTGGGTTCAAGCGGTTCTCCTGCCTTAGCTTCCCGAGTAGGTGGGACTACAGGCATATGCCACCATGGCTGGCTAATTTTTGTATTTTTAGAAGAGATGGTGTTTCACCATGTTGGCCAGGCTGGTCTTGAACTCCTGACCTCAAGTGATCTGCCTGCTTCAGCCTCCCAAAGTGCTGGGATTACAGGCGTGAGCCACTGCACCCAGCCTGTATTTCTTTTTTGGTTTGTTTTTAGTTTTATTCCCACTACATTTGTTTCTTGACCTCACTAAGACCACTAAGTTGGCTTTTCCATTCTCTTTTAATCTATTGGAACCTCCCACCCCAGGATTCAAGGGTTTCCCCTCTCTACCAAAATCCACAATGTTGTCTATATCTACCAGTGTTTGTCTAATTCCAATTCACTATGGTTTCTGCCCCCTTTGCTGAAACTATGTCCCTAAACCAAATGCACATATATCCTTTATCTTATTTGACCTCTTTATCAGCATTGAACAGACTTGACCACTTCCTTCCTTCAACTTAAAACTTTCTTTCCAGTTTTCTTCCCACCATTCTAACCTTTCTTGGCTACTCCTTCCACTGACTTTTCAAGTTTTTGGGATTTTGTCTTTGTTCTTCTATCTTTTTACTCAATGTTCCTCTTCTAGGCCAGGCCCTGGTCTAGAAATGTTTTCTGTGATAAAGTTTACATGCCAAGCTTTTTTAAAGGCTGTTTTCTTGCTACAAAGGCAGAATTAAGTAGTTGCAACAGAGACTGCACACAAAGCATAAAATATTTACTGCCTGGTCCTTTATAGAAACTTTGCCAATCCCTGCTTTAGGTGATCTCATCCAATTTTATGGATTGAATTACCTTCTATATTCCAATGACTTAATCACTAAACTGACATACTTGCCTACATCTCTTTTGTACTCCAGACCTTTATATTCAATTTTCTACTTGACAACTCCACCAGAACGCTCATTGGGCATCTAAAAACAAATATATCTCAGGCTGAAGTCCACTGTACCTTCCCTTTCTTCCTCCACATTTAACCAAAGATATAGAAGTCATGCTTGATACTTTCTACTCTCTAATCGCTCACTTCTGATCACACCAAGTCCTATCAACTGTATTTCCTATCTCTCAACTCACCCACTTCCTATCTATTCCTATTTCTCAAGTGCTTCCCTATAACTAGAATAGCTGCTATCTGGTGCCCATGCCCAGCTCATGCCTGTCTCTTATCCATGCTCTACAAAGCAGCCAGAGTGACTTTTTTTCTGAGACGGAGTCTCGCTCTGTTGCCCAGGCTGGAGGGCAGCGGTGCAGTCTCAGCTCACGGCAACCTCCCTCCCAGGTTCTTGTAATTCTCCTGCTTCAGCCTCCCCAGTAGCTGGGACTACAGGGGCCCAACACCGCGCCTGGCTAATTTTTCTTTTTTGTATTTTAGTAGAGACGGGGTTTCACCATGTTGCCTAGGCTGGTCTTGA
Source organism: Plecturocebus donacophilus (assembly GCA_004027715.1). Lineage (NCBI taxonomy): Eukaryota > Metazoa > Chordata > Mammalia > Primates > Pitheciidae > Plecturocebus > Plecturocebus donacophilus. Next base: position 42,285 of record PVKP010015119.1, read on the forward strand.
ACTCCTGAGCTCAGGCAATCCGCCTGCCTCAGCCTCCCAAAGTCAGAGTGATTTCTAATTTCTATTCAGTGTTAGCCGAAATGCTCAGGATCCTCCCCAAAGAGCTTCAAATGAGGTTACACTTCCACTTTTTGCCTTCTCAGAGATCCAGGTAATTCTCCTTCACAGCACTTTACACTTGTAATTATTCAATACTTTTTAGGGCTCTGCCCTCTGCTAGCTTCATTTCCTGCTCTACCTCCTGTCACCTACATTCCTGTAATGCTGAATGTTTCAGATAGTGGACTTACCAGGCCCTTTTTAACTTCATGTAGTTGCTTTAATGCCCAGCTCAAACACCATCTTTTTTGTGAACTTTTCCCTAACCTTCTGAAATAGTTAAATCTTCCGTAGTTGCATGCCACCATGACACCCTTCTATTAGAACATTTATTATATTACATTCTAGTTATTTGCATTTAACAGTATATTTCTACTTTGAGTTTAAGGTTACAGGAGAGCTCACCTTATTACACTTTGAATTCTAAATACCTAACCATTTTATGGTACAATAAAAGCACCAGTGACTTCATTTAGACAAATGAAATGTTTTGTGAATTAATATCTAAGGAAACTATAAGTTTATAGCAAGCAGAATCTATTCTTTATTCTTCTGGAAGCACTGCCTCTATAACACCTATAGCACTGTACCATGATTCCAGTCTGAAAGAAGATCTGAAGCTCTAGATTAGATTATAGCTGGTCTGACTGGATCACTGGAACATTTAGGGTGCTAAAGCACAACCTGTGGGTAGCGAATTGTCTCTTTAAATAGCTCTAGTGAGCCTGGAAAATTAGTGCAGCCAAAAGAGTAATTATTTGCTGAGTGTCAGGTTAGTGATGCAAAAGTAATTTATTACAGAAGCTCAAAGCAGGGTACAGTTACAGAACACCATCATGCTGTGGAAGATTAAGAAAGGAGTGAGGATCCAGGTATGGGATGGAGGGCTGGCACTTAATGCTGTTCCTGGGAACCTGGGAGATAGGCAGAAGTTAAACAAATGAGGGACAGCAAGGAAGGCACCTGTGGCAATGAGAACACAAAGGCTTGGTTTGAGAAAAGACAGGCAATATTCAGAATATATGAATTTAAGTTTCTGTAAAATGCTATACTGTCAAAGACAGATAAAGGAGAGAGAATGTGTGTTGGTATGTATTGGGTCAGTCCAGGCCTGATGTGGTGAATGGCAACTAATAGCTGTACCTAATGTGTACCAGCATAGTCAGAAGTTTTTTATTTAGTTCTCGCAAAGGCTAAGTCTAAAGGAGCTCCTGACAGAACAGATTTTAGGTAATTTGCCCCAAGGCACATGGTTACAGTTGTGTGGAGTCTGCTTACAAATCTTGTCTGCTTTGCAATATAACAACTGTCTTTTATGGTGTAAGAACCAGTACATGTTCAAGAGTATGAAAGAGAAAGGATGCTTGTAAGTAAAGTGGATTCACAAAGCTATTTAAAATCTGGAACTGGCCAGGTGCAGTGGCTCACACCTGTAATCCCAGCACTCTGGGAGGCCGAGGCAGGTAAATCACCTGAGGTTGAGAGTTCGAGACGAGCCTGACTAACATGGAGAAACCCTGTCTCTACTAAAAAAATACAAAAAAAAAAAAAAAAATCTGGGACTAAGATGGAATGGAGATGAATTTCATGGGACCAGTATAGCCTCCAGGGAGGAATTATCAACAATCCCTTTTTCGTGCTTTTCCATTTTACAAACTATTTTAACATAGAGTATCTATTCCCCAAATTTGGAACACAAGCAGAGAATGGATTATTCTTCCACCTGAAGGTTAAGGGCAGAAATATAAACAGATAACACATTGTTTGTGTCCAAATAGAAAATAGGAGAACAGGGTTTCTCACATTAGGTACTAATAAGGGACACTGAGAGTCAGAGAATCAGGCTCAAAAGTTTAGGACAGCAGAGTACTATAAAATCCCAAATAGGTTCCAGCCAAACCGGTTTACTTGTTGGGAGGAATGTCTTTTTACAAAAGTCCCCACTCCTTTGCCAATTGGTTAGAAAACTCTTTGTCAATACCTGGAAAACAATGACATTTAGTCGGTGGATAAGGCAGAAATATGTGGTCACTGGACTTAGGGAGTCAAGGGTTCCTGACCTCCCACTCTGCATGTGCACTCATTTTTGGCAGATGGGGTTCATCATACTTGCCATAAACTGCTGTGGGGAACATTAAAAAATGTAAACCACTAGCATAAAATATTCAGTAAATGACACAACTATTCCTTGTGTATTTTATGTCGCTCAAAGTGACAGCAACCCGGCAGGAGAGAGAAGAGAGGTGCAAATCCCTTGAGAAGTCACAGCAGAAAGTGGGGTGGAAAAACAGATTAACTGGTCATTGGGGATGGGAGGAAAGAAGGCCAGGGATAAAAGAATTAATGAGATAGGGAAGTGAGATAAATGAGAAGTGGGAGGAAGTAAAGAATGTGAACTTTCTATGACCACTCACCCAGCAGGGTCCCGATAACTCGGGCAGCACCCTCGTTGCGTCGCTCGTAGCTGTCCACAATGGAGGCCAAAATGACTGGGTGCAGCCTGACCACGCGGCCGCCGGGGAAAGGCCCTGGAAGAGCGGGACTAGGCAGAGCGGGCGCTGGGGTCTGCGCCGGAGCTTGCGCTGAGGCCGAGGTCTGGCCAGGAGCCGCAGTCGTAGCCGCTGCTGCCGCAGGGTCTGAGGATGAAGCTGGAGTTCCAGCGGAAGGCGGAGCCGCAGCTAGTGCTGGCGTTAGCGCTGGCGCTGGAACTGAGGTTGGGGCCGAGATTGGGGCAGCCGCCAGGGCCGGGGCTGGCGTGACAGGAGGAGCACTTGCTGATACCGCCGGCGCGGCCATCTTGTCGAGAAAGAAGGCGACAAGAGCGGAAATGAAGGCATTCAGGAATATCAGGAGCTTGATAGGCTGAATATACACCACGTGAACTAGAGCTTTTCGTTTATTGGTTACTGGTGTTACTGCGGGAGAACTAAAATGGTCCCGCTGTTGGTAATTTCTTCCGGAATTTGTGCTCTTTGCTTTTGGCCCGAGGAGCACTCAGGGAGACCTGGGCTAAGTAGTTCCGGGTGAGATTGGGACGGCGTTCGAAGAGAAACATTTTGTGCAGCTGCCGCTAGGTGGAACCAGAAAGCAGCGCGGAGGTGGAAATTCGTGTTTTATACTTAAGTGAGATCATGGAAATCAAAGTGCATTTTAAGGGCGGGCCCGGTGGCTCACGCCTGTAATCACAGCACTTTGTGAGACCAAGGCAGCAGGATTGTTTGAGCCCAGGAGCTTGAGGCTGTAATGAGCAAGAAGGAGAACTTAGCTGGATTTCTCCAGCTGCTTTGAGAATAGTCTAAGGAGTGGGGGGAGTTGGGGAGAGGAAGGTGAGAAAGGGAAAAGCAGGGAGACCTGCTGGGAGGCCACTAGGTAATCTAAGTGAGAGATGATGGTGGCTGGGACCAGGCTGGTAGCAATAGAAGTTCTGAAAGTAGGAAGATTATGGATCTATTTTGAAAGTAATGACAATAGGGTTTCCTGAGAAATTGTATGTGAGGTGTCAAAGAGAGGAGTCAAGGAGGACTGCAATTTTTTTTTTTGTACTGAGCGATTAGTAGGATGACGTCACCATCAATTGAGATAGCAAAAGCTGTAGGTGGAACAGGTTTTGGGGAAAAGATCCTGATTTCCTTTCTGGATATGTCACCTTTGAGATATCCATTAGACATTCAAGTGGAGTTGTAGTAAGTTGTATAGACTAGTTTGTACTTTGGGAGATTATATGAGGTACGCCTTGTAAAGCTCTTAGCACGTGCCTGATGTACAGTAGTTATTAGGTCATAGCGATTATCATCACTATGTGAAGGAGGGAGCTCTGACCCTAACCCACTGTGTAACTAGCGGTAATCTACAAGTTTTTTTCCTAGTCTCAATTTCCTTCTTGGTATAATGGGGATGATAACATCTGCCTGTAAAAACAAAACAAAACAAAACAAACAAACACCATCAACTACCTTAATTGGGTCAAGTCCTAGCATCCAGCTAGCAAGTGGATAGGTGAGGTTGAACTTCTTAGCTGTGATTCTATGCCCAAGAGTTGATTACTCCTTGGAGAAATCTTCCATTATTAGAGTTCACATGATCCTGCTCCCCTGAAAATGCTCTACATAGGTATGCATTCTCTATTTTAGTTCCCCAAAAACACAGGTGAACAGCCAATCAGAAAGAGATTGAAAAGTAACTCTTGGATTTGATGACCTGGAGTCTGTAGCAATCCTGGTAGAGCAACATCAGTGGGGGACTGAGGTTAGGGTGGGCACAGAAACTAGAAATCTGGTGTGAGAGAATGGCCAGTCTGAACTGAAAGCAGCAAGTGCCAGCTTTTCTTTCAGGAAGGTGTCTGGAAAGGAAAGAAGACATTTAAGGATATAGCCAGGGAAACAGCAGGGTTGAGAGGCAGACAATTTAGCATGGAAATGTTTCAAGTATATTTTAAACTGAGGATAAGGATATAGAAGAGAGAGAAATATTAAATATACAAGTGTGAGTGTGAGAAAATATCTAATGAAACGGCAAAATGTGGAGCCACATTGAGAAGCCTAGATGGTCTTGTGCAGGCTGAGGGGCATGCTGGAGAGACTGATCTGTGTCTTGGCCTCCCTTTTGGGTGCTTAGTGGGGATCTGCCTGTGTCAAGGCCAGTCCATTGAGATCAACTCATGGGAAAAAGGCCAGAGGACAGAATCCAGTTGAAGAGGTGTTGCTGTCCCAAACTGACCATGCACACTTTTGGGACCTCCTATATATGTGTTGATTTGAGTTGGTGTGGACACTTTGCCTTCAATAACTTTGACTTAATATCGATGTCTTAAAGACCTTTCTCTCCAGGTGGAAAGAGAAGGGGTTGGACGAAGAAGCAGAGACAATTTGAACTGGGGAGGGAGGGAAGTTGCAGGAGCTCCTGTCAAATGACATTTTTTCTCACATGAGTTGAGGCAAGGTGATCTGCAGAGAATGGCAATGCAAGTGCAGGAGTAAGCCTTAGGGGAATGGAGAGTGTTTGGAGGAGGTGTTGAAGGCATTGATCAATTTTGGGAGCACCCACTGAGCCTGGAGAGCTTGAAGATCTGGCCAGCTCTTGTGATTTTTCTCCAGCAATATAGCCCAGGAACAGGAGAGTAGAGATGGTTGGTGTGGTCTTTCTGGGAGGCTGACTGGCCAGAATGAGATTGCATATATCCCGAATGCCAGCTTTTCAGTAGCTGTCTGAGAGATCTCTGGGGCCTGGGTTCATCAGGAAAGGGGCAGAGGTATGGGAAGAGAGAAAACAGACTGTCCCCATGTAGATGGGAAATGTATTGTACAAGTGTATTAGTCAGGGTTCTACAGAAAAACAGGAGCAACAGGATATATATGGAAAGAGATTTATTATAAGGAATTAACTTTTGTAATTATGGAAGTCTCAAGATCTGCAGTGAGCAATCTGGAGACCCAGGAGAGCCAGTGGTATCAGTTCCAAACTAAAAGCTGGCAGGCTTGAGACCCAAGAAGAGCTGATGTTTCCATTCAAGTCAAAAGGCTGGAAACGACCTATGTCCCAGCTCGAAGGAGTTAGGCAAGAGGAGGTCCCTGTTATTCACAGGAGGGTCAGCGTTTTTGTTCTATTCAAGTTCTCAACTGATTGGATGAGGCAACCCTTAGGAAAGGCAATCACTTTACCAAGTCTACTCATTCCAATGTTAATCTCATCTCCAGATGCCCTCACAGACACTCCCAAATAATGGTTGACCAAATGGCTGGTCACCCTGTGGCCCAGTCAAGTTGACCCATAGGATATATCATCACATGTGGGTTCCTGGCTGTTCTGGCAACATGCTTTAGGGTCCTGCCTGAAAATACCAGCGTCACATATGCCAGGGTCATATTAAAGTTGGGACCTGAAGTTTGATGTATCCATCCCATCTCCTTAGTGACCAGCTGGTGTGAAAGGAGCTCAGCTACAGCTTAAACTGTGGGGGGACCACCAGGGGGAGCCTGTGCTACCATAACTCTGCAGCAAGTGTGACTTGGGACTTACTAAGGGTTCCCTCATGGGGCAGAGCTGCCCTATGCCCTATGATGCTGCCACTCCATCCTTCTGCAGATGGACTGGCTTGGGTAGGCTGGCGGGCTGCCTCCCACAATTTTTCTCTGCCAATGTCAGCTGTTTTCAGGAACCTGAGCCCCTTACTTAGGCTTTGTGAGTCTTACTCCTTTTCTACGTGGAATTTAGCACAATTAATGCCCCTCTGCCTGGAGGCTCTTTCAGACTAGGGTGGTAAGGAATGGCTGCCACACAGCTTGAGAGCAACAGTATCACAGATCTCAAGTTTCAGACCTGCTTTCTGCATGGTATATGTTATCAAGGGAACCTGGCCCCACCAACTAGTTGGCCACCCGGTCCAATGCTCCTTTTGAGTGAGCTACCCTGACTAGGTGACCTGTCACATATAGCATCTGTCTGTCTTCAGGGCTCCCAAGAGCCAGGGTTCCCAAGACCACTCTCATCCTGGCTGACTTGGCATGAGACTCCCTTCTCTCAGCTCTCTGATTTCTGACCTCCACATCTTCATTTCTACACCCACCTCTAGCCTTTCCTCCCTCCCCTTGTTTATTTAGTCAGTGCAGCTTCTTTCTCTGGCTTGCTAACTTTAGTCCATTCCTAACTCCTTCCCCTTCAGGTTCCTTCAATTCTAACAGCAGCAGGCCTGGCCAACTTCCTTGACTTTATGCCAAGGTGGGGCAGAAAACAATGTGAGTTACTGGTGTTAGCTGCCCCTCTTGCCTGAACTACCTTTAGAGGCTGGACCCAGTTTGGCTCAAGAACCAGGACCACATGGTCGGTGCTGATAGTATGGCCCCAGCTCCTTCTGTGACTGTCGCATGGGGCATACCATGCACTTTATCTGGCCTAGAGTCTGACCATTGAGAGATTTGCTTGGTGAGGGAGCCACGGAGACCCACCTCCATGGGACTGGATGGGCCCATCCTCTCATTCCTGCAAGCTGGCATGTTGCTCTCAAAGAGTGGGATTGTATTTTCCAGGTATATGCTGACCTCATTTATTAGCAGAGATTCTTTTGATACTTGATATCACCCAGATGGAGGGAACTTAATGCTCTTTCTGTTTTTTTCCTACCATAGGTGCTCACAATTGTAACAATCATATACATTGGTGCGTGATATGCTGACTTCTTGGGTCCACTCATGAAGCTCTTTGTTTTTGTTCATTCATTCTTTTTAAATAATATAATGAACAGACATTACGACTTAAACTAAGAACTATAACCTTCGTTCATTTAAAAAACAATGAACAGAACCTACTACCCAAACCAAGAACTAGAACACTAGCAACAGCTTACATTCACTGGTATGCTAGTAAATGTTTAACAACCAGCCTCTTGGTTTCAGTATTTGCCAGTTTCCATGGTGTAAATACTCCCACTATGGTTGATTTCAAGCTACCAATGGTTTAACAATGGGCTATCAAAAGTCTTAAAAATTTAACAATTGGCTTTTGAGACAATTTGTTATATCCACCAATATTTCACTGCCTTACTGCCCCACCCTTAGAAATAATTACTTACCTGAATTTTGTGTCTCTCATTTGCATAAAAATGATAGTTTTATTTCAAATATATATGCATGACTAAACAATACATTGTTGAATTTTGCTAGTTTTTGAGCTAATAAAAAGTGTTTCATACTGAAAGTAGTAGTCTTTTGAACTTTCTTTTTTCTTCTCAACCTTAGTTTACTGATGTGTATTCATGTGGTTGCATAGAGCTGCAGCTCATTTTTCATTTTCACTGATGTGTAATAGTATTTTGTATAAATATACCAAAATTTATTTTCCATTTTATTGTTGGTGGACATGTGGCTTACTCAAATTTGTTGATATTATGAAAATTGGTGCTTTAAACATCCTTTTATGTATGTGTTTTTGGGCACCTGGGAGTTAGTGGTATGGGTTGAATTTTGTCCCCCCAAAATTCTGTGTTGAGTTCTAACCCCCAGTATGACTGTATTTGAGATAGGTCTTTAGGAGTAGATTAAGGTTAAATGAGGTTATTAAGAGTGGGGCCTTAATCCAATAAGCCTGTGGCCTTATACGAAGAATCTTTCTGTGTGTCTCATGTGAGGATATGATGAGAAGGTGACCATGTGCAAGGCAGGAACAGAGTCCTCATTGAACCTGACCCTGCTGTCACCTGCTGTCAGACTTCCAACTTCCAAAACTGTGGGAAAATAAATTTCTGTTGTTTAAACCTCCCAGTCAGTGATATTTTGTGTCTCATTTCAATGTGTCAGTCTGAGCAGACTAAGACAGTTGAGTTGTAAGATATGTGAATATTCATACTTACAAGATAATGCAAACTTGTTCTCCAAAGAGGCTGTTCCAATTTACATGTCTTCTAACAGCATATAAAAGTTCACACTGATGAATAAACTCTGTCATGTTTTAGTTTTTCCAAGTTGAATGGATAGTTAATAGTATCTATTTGTGTATTTAATTTTTGCATTTTCCTGATTACTAATTAGGTTGAAATCTCTTGATATGTTTAGTGGCCATATATATTTGAATCCTGTTTTAAAAAATATCTCTGTTCCTTCAGCACTTCTTGGAAATATATAGGAATTAATTTAAAAAAATCTTGGTATGATTTACTATTAGGTTGTTTTCTACTAGATTCTATATGTTGTTTTCTATTATTTATTTATTTATTTATTTTTATTTTTTTTTTTTTAGCAAAAGAAAGAAAAAAAAGAAAAAGAAAGGAAGAGATTTTAGAAAAAGAGAGAAAAGGAGAAAGAAAGAAACAGCAAAAGAAAGAAAAAAGAATGAAAGAGAAAGAAAGAGGAAGAGATTTTAGAAAAAGAGAAAAGGAGAAAGAAAGAAACAGCAAAAGAAAGAATAAAAAAAGAATGAAAGAGAGAAAGAAAGAG
>PVKP010015120.1:0-51035 GCA_004027715.1 Plecturocebus donacophilus
TTCCTAGAGATGTGTTGAATGGTTTTGGAAAAGTTTGGAGATTCCTAGAGATGTGTTGAATGGTTTTGGAAAAGTTTGGAGATTCCTAGAGATGTGTTGAATGGTTTTGGAAAAGTTTGGAGATTCCTAGAGATGTGTTGAATGGTTTTGGAAAAGTTTGGAGATTCCTAGAGATGTGTTGAATGGTTTTGGAAAAGTTCGGAAATTCCTAGAAATGTGTTGAATGGTTTTGACCAAAATGCTGATAGTGATATGGAAAGTGAAGTCAGGCTAAAGAGGTCTCAGATGGCAATAGGAACTTATTGGGAACTGAAACAAAGGTCACTCTAGCCATGCTTTAGCAAAGAGAATGGAGGAATTGTTGCCCTGCCTTAGAGATCTGTGGAACTTTGAACTTGAGAGAGATGATGTATGGGATCTGTCAGAAGAAATTTGTAAGCATCAAAGCATTCAAGAAGTTGCTTGGAAGCTTCTGAAAGTATATGCTTATATGCATTAACAAAGAGATGGTCTGAAGTTGAAACTTATATTCAAAAGGGAAGCAAAGCATAAAAGTTGGTAAAATTTATAGCCTGATTTGGTGTTAGAAAACAAAATCCTATTTTCTGGGAAGGAATTTAAGGGGGCTGCAGACATTTGCATAAGTAAAGAGGAGTGAAATGCTAATAATGAAGACAATGGGAAAATCCTTCCGACATTTCAGAGACCTTCGTGGCAGTGCCTTCCATCACAAGTATGGAGTCCTCAGAGGGAAAAGCGGCCTCATGGGCCGGGCCCAGGGTTCTGCTGTTCTTTGTAGCTTTGGGACATGGTGTCCAGCATTGAGACCACTCCAGCTATGGCTAAAAGGGGCCACAGTATATCTCAAGTCATTGATTTCAGAGGGGCTTCAGAAGCCTTGATGTCTTCCACATGGTGTTGGGCCTGAAAGAGCACAGAGGGCAAGACCTGAGGCTTCAGAGCCTCCATCTAGATTTCAAAGGATGTATGATATCCCGGCAAAAGTCTGCTTCAAGGGTAGACCCCTCATGGAGAACCTTTACTAGGGCAGTGCGACAGGAAAATGTGGGGTTGAAGCCCCCACACAGAGTCCCTACTGGAGCACTGCCTAGTAGAGCTGCAAGAAGGGGGCCACCTTCCTCCAGACCCTAGAAAGACAGATCCACTGACAGCGTGCACCTTGAACCTGGAAAAGCCACAGGCACTCAAAACTAGCCCGTGAGAGCAGCTAAAGGGGCTGTACCCTGCAGAGCCACAGGGCCGGAGCCACCCAAGGCCTTGGGATCCCACCTCTTGCATCATTGTGACCTGGGTGTGAGACATGGAGTCAAAGGAGATTCTTTTGGAGCTTTAAAATTTAATGACTGCCCTGTTGTGTTTCAGAATTGCATGGGGCCTTTGTTTTCGTCAATTTCTCCCTTTTGAAATGGGAGCATTTTCCTAATGCCTGTACCCTCATTGTGTGTTGGAAGTAACTAAATTGTTTTTAGTTTTACAGTCTCATAGTCAGAAGGGACTTGCCTTGTTTCAGATGAAATTTTAGACTTGGACTGTTGGGCTAATGCTGGAATGAGTTAAGATTTGGTAGGACTGTTAGGAAGGCATGACTGTGTTTTAAAATGTGTGAATGATAAGCAAGTTGAGAGGGGCCAGAGGCAGAATTATATGGCTTGGCTGTGTGTCCCCAGCAAAATCTCATGTTGAATAGTAATCCCCAAATGTTAGGAAAAAGACTGGGTGGGAAGTGGTTAGCACATAGGGGTGACTTTCTCTTTTTCTTTTCTCATGATAGTGCATTCTCAAAAGATCTGGTTACTGGAAAGCGTGTAGCACTCCCACTTTTGCTCTCCCTCTCACCTGCTCTGCCATGTGGAGATTGTGCCTGCTTCCCTTTCACCTTCCTCCATGAATTCGTTTCCTGAGGACTCCCCAACCATGCCGCTTGTACAGCCTGCAGAACTGTGAGTCAATTAAACCTATTTATTCTATAAATGTGAGAACAAAATAATACAGCAGATTTTATGTTTTTCCTGTGTGCAGGAGTTAAATTATTTTTGCATTGAATCTTTTATATAATCTTCAAAATGCTTTAAAGTGCCAATAGATTTGCTTAGCCCCATTTTATAAAGAAAGAAAGAAATTTAACCAAGAAAGATAAGTGCTGTTTCCAATGTCAGATGGATAGTAAAGTTTAGATTTGTAAACTGCGTAGTTACTTCATAGTTACACATGTTAAAAGGAAAACTTTAGATGAATTAAATTTAGCAGAGTTTATTTAACAAGAAATGATTCATGTATTGGGCAATACTCCAAACCAGATAGGTTTTTAAAGCTCCACCCTACAATGTGGAGGCAGTATTTATAGACAGAAAAAATAAGTGATGTAAAGAAGTATCGTGATTGTTGACAGGTTGGCATTTGCCTTATTTAGGCATGGTATGATGAGGCTTTTCCTTTATACGGACATGGCCTGAACAGTTGCTAGCCTGTATTGACTGAAACTCAGCTATTTCTTACAGGAATATATGATTAAGTTAGGTTGTTGTGTACAATAGATGGACTTGCTATGGAGTCAGCTTTAGGACAAATTTAATTTAAATTAAGACAATTACCTACATGTAATGCACTATTTTACAGTTTCAGGTTTTCAACAAAAGAGAGTATTTGTCTAGTGTTTCCAGAAACACAGTATATGTCTAGTACTGTAAGAGTTTGTTCCATGGCAATTGACTTTTTGAAATTTCTTGGGGTGAGTGTGTGTGTGTGCATGTGTGTGTGTGTATCTTCATGTGGTTTCTTTTTACTCTTTGCAACTTGCATGGATTCAAATTCACATTTTTTTTTAAATTTATCATTTGTTTTAATTGTATGGCTAGTGCTTTTTGTTTCTAAAAATTGTTTGCCAATGTCAAGGTCATAATGGATTACTCATATGTTTCCCTCTAATTTGTTTCATACATTTGGTTTTCCTGTTTAGGTCTAACATCCTTTCAACTTATTTTTTTTGTATATAATCTTTATATTTTGCTTGCCTTCTGTTTTCTAGAGTGTTTTCTTTATATGCCCTAGCTTCACTACAAAGTAGATGTTTCAGTGTGAACCGATAAGGCTGTTTGCTTTTTCTAACAGAAAAACTCCAGTGCCGTTCTGATGACCACAGATCCATGTATGTCACAAATCGTCCGCATCCTCTGTAATGCATATCACAGATAATGCTGACAGTGAAGACCAAGCGAGAAACACGATACTTTTCTTTTTAAATAAAAAGTATTACCAATAAGGCTATATCTCTTTCCCACAATCTATCCCTTCAGCGTTTTCACAGTTGCAGATGAATCTACTTGCTATATGACTGGGATCAGAGGAAATGAAAATAAGAATCACATAATGTACAAATTTAAAAAATACAATTTCCTAGTTTGCTTTGCAACTGTGAAGCAGTACTTAGGTAATGTTTCCTTGGGGTACATTAAACTCTATTAGAAAGTCATGAATGCAATTGTAACACATTAGTAGAGATTTTTTAAAGTAAATTTAAATTGACCTTTTCAGAATGCTGACTACAGGTGGTATTAATCATATGAATTCACTGAATTTAATTAGACAATTAAAAATAAAAAGGTTAATGAAATGTTTTACAATATGATATTTATTTAGTAAGGAAGAATCTGCATTGTAGAACATCAAATATAGAAAATAAAAGCTCCAGTTTAGGTGAGTGAGACATATTTTTGAAATCACAATGAAATCAACTGCAAAATAGCTTTTCTATGTATATTCCAGCCTAATAATTTATTATTCTGAAAATATTACTGTTATAATTCTCTGGGGCATGGACCACAGTGGAGGCCCTCTAAGATCAATGCTAAGAATACTACCGCTCACTTTAAAACCATAATACCGAGAACTTTTCCTTGCTCACAATATTTATATCTTTCAAGTATATGATCTACTTGTATTTGTCAGCAACATGTTATAAAATCACAGCCACAAGTATTATGGACATTTTGCCAAATTCCTTAAAAATAACTAATATAAAATGTATATTGTGAGAAAAAAATAATATTTATTATGTTATCTGGCATTATACATAGAAAAAGGAAGTTAAAAAATGTTAATTATGTATTTGATTTGATATTCACTAAATGATGGAATTGTTTAAACATGTAATTGCATACTTTTGCTGTACATATTAACCATATTAATCAATTATATAGCTATCTTTTTGCATTATTTATTCTTTAAAGGCTTGAGCTAAGAGTTTGATTTTCTGAATCTAAAGGTCTAACATCGTCTTTTATGAGTTTAGCCTTCTGGAAAATTAAAATTCTTTACTGTAGATCTTCCAGTTAAGGAAACACAAATCTGGATAATTTACATTTTGTTGTAATTTATTTTATTCTGCTCATATACATACTTCAGCCTTATTTCTTGCTCACACATTTTATTGTCCTAATTTGCATAAGAAATAAGATTTAGTGCATTTTTCTGCTTTGTCTATTTATTACTAAATCAAATTTTATTTATTTTATTTTATATTAATTCTAGAACTACAGAAAACCACATTTGTGATTTACTTAAGTACAGAAATACAAAATTTAATATTACTTCCTTCAAGTTAAGAAGGATAAAATTAGTATTCTTTATTGTTTCATGTTGGAATTGGAAATATTTAGCAGAATGTGAAAAATTAGAATTTTACCTAAAAAAGTGTTAAACTACAACTGTAAATAATAGGAGTAGATATTTAATATAAAAATGCAAAAGGTATATTCTCTAACAACTGGGAAATTCTGTTTCCAGTATTTAAGAGGAATAATCAGGTTGGACTGCAAAGCAAAAATTTTATCCTGCATATTTTATAGGTTCTTGACAATTGTTTGCATAGTCAACCACCTCAATTTTTCCAGGGGTTTCTAAACAAAAACACAGAACAATATTTATCCCATCATGAATTGTAAAGGAAAGAAACACATTTGTACCAATCTGTTCACAAGATAGCATTAGATTTCAAGCTGTAGTATCATTCATATCAGGTTTGTTATACAACACATTTCAAAATAGTCTCGTAAGAACGTCGCTAATCCCTTAACACAGAGCAGTCGTGCTGGGAGGTAAATACTGAAAGAAACTTATGTAGGGCATGTCAGTCTTAGGAAGAACTATCAGCAGGCATCAAATACTTCTCATGTAACCTACATCATTATTTACAGCACTTAGCAAGCCTAAATAAAAAGATATGAAACGCATCTGCAATGAGACTTACAGTATTTGGCCAGTAGCCTCTATCGACAGTGACAAAAACGAAGAATATTTTTATTTTCACAGATTCAAAGCAAACACAAGACAAAGATTAAACAGAGAGAAAAAAAAATCACACCATTATAAAATTGTTCCACAAAGTTAAAATTGCAATATTTACTTTTATGAGAAGGAAAAAGTGATAACAGCACAACATTAAAGAATATATCTTTATGAAATGGCATCTACTTTTATGTATATTTGTCTTATTCAGAGGTAGACCAAAGAAGCTTGCTATTAACATATTTTGCCTGGGTTTCAATTGAAATTTAAGTTCAGATTAATTGTCACTATAATCTATTAATTATTTTAAATACATTTATTCTTAAAGATGCATAATCTTTATCTAGGCTACATTGATGTCATTTTCCCAGAGCTTAACTTCCTCCTCTCCCAGTATGTTATCTCTGTGTTTTTCTAGAATCAGATCATTAAATTCCTATCCAACTCAGAGATGTCATCTATATTTGAGCTCATATCTTGAAAAGCATAGGTATTATATCACTTGTACTTTAAGCCTATCCTCACAAAGTTTATAACAAGGTATCACTCACAAATTATCACTATTATATTATCAATTTCAACTCTAAAAATAACTTTATATAAATTATGATAGGTGCTTAATCTTTTACTTTTCTGAAATTAGTATCCATTAAGTGCTGAAAGCAATATTATATTTTTTAAAAGATACTCTCAAATTAGAGATGCGAGTGTGGACATATGTTTTTATATTCATTCTCTTGAAGCTGCAAGCTAAATTATAGTAAAGAGATAAAGGATTTTAAACTACAAAATAAGTAAAAATAAATTTAAAATAAAAATATCAACTACATTTTGGAAGTGGAAAGCTGATAAAAACATATACAGTTTTGAGGAACTATCCAAACTGAAATTCCAGCTATTCAAGAAAGCATAGAAGCAGATTGATTGTACCTCAGAAACTCAAGAAAGCATAGCCATTAGCTTTTCATTGAAAGGTAATTGTGGGGCTGTTAGAAAAGTGAGATGGAAGTCCCCTGTATCTTCTTCCACTGCATGATAATTACCAGCTCCTACTCTTGCAGAACATTTCACATTTCATTTACTGGAAGGGTGAAACAGAGAGTGAACTCAGGACTCAAGCTGGCTATGAGTTGGAGGAGTGTACCCAAAATAGTGAGATTCAGAGAAAGGCTGTATACTGAACATTGAGATTCCCAGAAGTTTTACATTTTAAAATCTTCCCAAAAAATCACTAGGCGTGTTATCAGTCAGAATTCACAGAGGCTGTTCATTCTATTATATCTTGCAATTCAGTCAATAGTCAATTTTTTCCTCCAAAACCATCGCCCATCTTTTGGCACCTGTCTCTCCCAGTGGCTCAGTTGTAATGGGGGCATCGTGGGGTCCATGCTTTTCATTTTAGGTTAGGTTGGGCCACTGAGCATCCCAGGCAGGAGATCAGAGGGAAGAGAGTGAAGCCTAGCTTTGTATTTCCACAGCTCCATCCTTGTGGAAACTACTGGATAGCTGTGGATAGCTCACCCACACAAATCTTTCTGACATGGTTTTTCTTTGCTACTACTCTCTGCTCTCCTAAGTTTGGGCCAAGGATGGCACCACAGCTTGCCCGTTTGTAAGGCTGGGGTTAATGCAGCATCCTTTGTGTGATACAGCTGCACAGGCAATGATAAACCCTCATCAAAGCAATGAATATGGACTGTAAGATCTGTTTTGTGATCTGTTTCACTGATAAACTGTTGCTTTTCCTCCTACCCTTAACAAGTTTATTAAACTGAACATAATTTATTATTATGACTAGTGTTTCTTAATAACAAAAGTATTTAAAGCTCAGATTTTATCTCTAAAAACATCCCTTGGCATTTATCATAGGTTTTGATGTTTAGTCCTTGAAGATTTTTCTAAACAGTCTGAAATGCTGTTTATTTCTTTTTCCAGAAGTCCTTTATGACTATTTTGCACAGCAAACAATTTTTTAAAGCCTCAAAAGTATGAAAGTTATTTTTAGCATTATTTTCTTGCACTGCAGTCAAATAAGGCAACATACAAAATCTCAGTAATTTTTTGGGGGGCTTCATTTTGTTGAGATAAGGAGTAAATAGACAATAAAAGAAAGAGAGAATAACGCAGAGAGAGGGAGAGGATAGAAAGGTTGATAAGGGGGCTGAGACAGAGACAAGGACGAAACATGTGTTGAGACATAAAGGTGATGGGGTTGAGGGAGGAGAGTAATGAGTTGTC
This sequence comes from Plecturocebus donacophilus, assembly GCA_004027715.1. NCBI lineage: Eukaryota > Metazoa > Chordata > Mammalia > Primates > Pitheciidae > Plecturocebus > Plecturocebus donacophilus. The sequence continues at coordinate 7,543 of PVKP010015120.1, forward strand.
ACGTAGCCCAGAATAAATGTCAAATCCTGACTCTGATACTTATTATCTGTGTTAGCCAGCCAACTGTCTTATGTTTTAGTTTGTAAATCTGAAAAATGGGGATATTAACTGTTGCATCTCACAGAATTATTAGAAAATAATTCACGCAAAATGCCTGGAAGAGAACCTAGCACTGGGTGCAAACCAAATAAATATTTTCTAACAGTGTATTTTACTAGAATATTTCATGGTCATTTACACATATATTTATCCAAGATACTAAATGTAGTATTTTGGATTTTGCACTAAATCTTATTTTTAATAATTCTACTGATTTTTAGGGTTGCCATAACAATCCACTAGAAACTGAGTGGCTTAAAACCACAGAAATTTATTCTCTTACCAATCTAAAGGACAGACATCTGAAACTAAGGAGAAGGCAGAGCCTCCTATGAGGTCTGTAGGCGTGGATTCTTCTTTGCAATAGCCCCAGGGATTCTTCGGTTTGTGGCAGAGTAACTCTAATCTCTTACTCCATCTTCACAAGGCTGTCTTTTCTCTGTGTGTCTATGTGTCTGTGAGGGTTAATTTTAAGTGTCAACTTGACCAAATAAGGAATACTTAGAGAATTGGTAAAGCATTATTTCTGGATGTGTTTGTGAGGGGGTTCCCAGAGGAGAATGGCACATGAGACAGTGAACTGAGTGGGGAAGGTTTCCCCTCAACGTGGGCTAGCACCATTCAAACATCTGAGTTCCCGGTTAGAATGAAAAAATAAGAGAAAAAGGTGAATTCTTTCTCTCTCTCGACCCTGAAGTTGGGCCACCCTATTTCTCCTTCCGTTGGACATCAGAACTCCAGGCCCTCTGGCCTTTGGACTTGCACCAGTGTCCCCTAACCCCTAGGGTTCTCAAGACTTCATCCTCAGTCTGAGAGTTATTCTGTCAGCTTCCCAGGTTCTAAGGCGTTCAGACTAGTGTTGAGACACACTACCAGCATCCCTGGGTCTCCAGCTTGCAGACAGCCTATCCCAGGACTTCTCATCCTTCTTAATCACATGAGTCACTGTCCTTCATAAATTCCCTCTCATATATCTGTATCTTTGTCTCTCTCTCTATGCTTACCTGTTTCTTCCATTCTCTGAAGAACCCTTACTAATACAGTAACTGTGTGTCTTCTTATGAGGACACCAGCTATGATTAGAGCCCATCCTAATTCAGTATGACTACATCTTATCTTGATTACATCTGCAAAGAATCCATTTTCAAATAAGGTCACATTCACATGTATGAGGTTTAAGACTTCCATATATCTTTCTGCTAGAGACAGTTTAACCCATCACAGAGTTGTTATTATGTTATATAGATCATTTTCCATTTTTAACACATTTCATCCTATATATATTTTGATGCTCTCTTAAGGTATATTATGTTTCTCAAGGATCTTATCTATATATAATATAAATAAATTTGAACTAATTCTCATATTTTATACTAAGGTTAACTACCTGCTAGAAAATTTATATGCATGTCCAGAATACACAAAATAATCTGAATCATCATATAGAATCATAAAGTAGAAAAGTGCTAAAAACAAGTAAGCTCAACGAAAACACAAGAATAACAAGAATTTGTCAAAGGGACACAGAGACCAACTGAAAGAACTCTAAAAAGGCAAAAGCTGAAACAATTTAAGTAAAAATAATAAAAAGTAGTATTGAATTAAGACAAAATATAAAATAAGTACCAGTGAGTTCATACAAATATACATATATGATTCAATAAATTGATAAGGCAGAAAACACTAAACTTCTTTGGAGAAATATGGAAGAAATCTGAATAGAGTATAAACTTTAACAAATTGTCCTGTATCAACATCGGTTCATTAATTGTGGGAAATATGCCTTACTAATTTATAATGTGGAGTATATGGAAATTCTCCATATGATCGTGACAGTCAATACTCTATAAACCTAAAACTATTCTAAAATAAGTAGGTAATTATAAATAACCTAACATTGTACCACACTAAAGATATCTGAATATTAACAAACCAAAATTTCAACCTGTTGAATAAAGATTGTTTCTAGTTAGAAGACATGCATGTAATAACAGTGACTGAAGAGAAGATATTTGAAATGGTTTCCATAGACTTTTAAAATATGTTTTGCCTACTCAAAAAGTTGGCATCGTCACTGCTTTTGTAAAGATGCCACCAAAGAGTTCTAAGGAAGAATATGTTCAAAATTAACTGTTACATACAGTATTAGCTAGTTTTAATATATTTCACTCTCGTTTTACTTCTTGATCTTTAATACTACATCTATTAGTTAATACATAGAAAGAAATCATTGTTCCTGTGAAACATTTCTTATGAAATGTTGAAATGTTCCCATGGTCAGAGATATGCTTACATTTCACTTTTATTTCTATTCCCAAAAGAAATCAGAAAATACATGGGTCTTGCTCTATCTCTCCTTCCTATAATTTTTTTTTCTCAGTTTTACTCTTTCTCTATTGCAGGGGGAGAAAGTCTGGGATCAGCCTCAATGAAAATGCAAACAAGGTTATATCCCAGGAAGTTTCAACTTAAACATTACAAATTGTGTCGCTTATTTTGATTTACTTCTTTGCTGAAGTCACAGTTTTGAGGCACTCATCTGTGAATAAAATAGCTCATCAACACAATTCTCTCCATTAACAAGAAAAATAAGCTGGAGGTAAGTGAAACGGTAAAGAAGCAAAAAACTTACCATGAAAATGTATTTTAAAAGTGAAAAACAAGCAAAATTAGGTGTATCAGGTGTCTGTTCAGCTTTTCCATTTATAAATTTGGGTCATGACAGGAAGAACATGAATGTCTCTTTTTCTTTTAAATAAAACACATGCAGAATTTACACTTACCCTACAGTACAACACTGTAAGGGACAGCACTGTCTCTCCACCTTGGCATGTAATGAGTTCATCAAGGTTCTTTCTGTGTATTTGAAATTCCTTTTTAATTCTAATGTAAAATACCTTTTCCTCTTGAGCTTCTATGATCTTTCATTTATAAAAATTATATTTTAGGGCATTTCAAGGAGAGCTTAGGTGATTTTCTAGAGGCTAAGTGATTGATGTGAACCTCAGTACAAAAGGATTGCATAGTCTAATTTGGAAAGGATGAATGCTTTAGTCATCTGGAACATTTGTTCAATAATTTGCCAGGACACATTTCAACTTGCTTTCAAACAGTGATCACACATAACTAATTGACTAGTGCTGTGAAGCTGAAAATTCCAGTGAGCATTCCATTGGCTTTTTTGAGGTTGTAACTTTTAAATCAACCATGTTAGATAAAAAGGAGCATTGAGATTACTGTGAAGTAAGCCAAGACATTACTTGTGGTGCCCAGAGGATTTTTTCACCAATGTGTTTTCTAAACTGATATTATTGATTCAATCACAGGAATATCCATGTAAAATCATGTATTATTTTATATATTACATCAAGGTATTATTGTATATTAAGGAATAATTTAGTATATTTGTACATTTTATATTTAATATGTACAATATTTCTTGTATATTGTCACAGTTTTGGTATAATAGTTATGAAAAGAAAAGAATAATTCATTATTTAAATGTACATTTTTTCAGCTCAGACAATTATAATCCATCAGTGGCTTTAAGTTAATTATCTTTAATGTAAAATTAAGGACTCTATGATTCCTTGATTTTTACAAAAAATTGTACACAATTTTTTTATATGAAAAGTCCTAGCATCAATCAATATTGCCATAGACTGATTATTATGATGAAATCAAAACTCATGAGTGACTTGTATACACAAAATTATGTCCACAAAAATGACTTTTAGTACAATTGCCAATAATTTTGAATAATTCAGAGCTTTTGCAGGAATTTGGTTTTAAATTGGTCCTCAAAATGAGATAAAACTAATTTAGTTACCATGTTGTGCTGTTACAGAAATTCTTTTTAAAAAATCTATTGTGCAGCCTAAGATTATGAATCCCACAGTATTTTACATGGGGAAAGTTATGGGAAGCTTGCTCCATTTTATTCCTAGAATTAATTTGTGCGCTAGGATCCTGGGAAAGTGAGGGAAGCTGGTGACAGAGCTTTAAGTAAGGGTTTTGATATCTGTTGTTTATGTAGGAATTTGGAATGAACATTTTAAACAGGTGATGATGACAATTTTATTCTAAAATGTGCAAAATAAGCCTTGACCCTCTGGCTATCAGTGGGATGAGTTCAACCATACAGTAATTGAGTTGGATTCTGCGTACCCTGAAGAAGCTTGAAGAAATCTGCAGCGTACTCTCACCTGTACTTTCACTACTGCTCCAATGGGTCCTCGGGATGAAATGTGTCAGCAAGGCTCTTGTAATTCAGCAGGTTTAGGTTTGTATATTGTGTATGAACTTACTGTTCGCAAGAATGTGATTAATTCCCTTACCATCACTAATTTTTTTTTTTTTTTTTTTTTTTGGTCAGCAAGGCACTATTGAACCCATGGTTACTGATGTTCCCATTAATTTGTGGGGGAGAGACATTTTACAACAGTGGGGGGCTGAAATCTCTTTTCAACCAAATGCTTACAGTTAGCAAAGTAAAAAGATTATGTCTCAGATGGAATATCAGCCTGGAAAAGGATTAGGAAAAAATGAAAATGGAATCACTCAATCTATAAGAGCTCCTGTAAAATTAGACAGAGCAGGGATTGGCTACAGTTTTTAGTAGCGGCCACTGACTAGCCTCCAGAACCCATTGCATTAACCTGGAAAACACAAAAACTGATATCGGTTGGACAGTGGCCGCTTCCAAAGCAGTAAGTTGGAGGCTTTACACAAATTAACACAAGAGCAGCTGGAAAGAGGGCATATAGAACCTTCATTTTCTCCCGGGAATTCCCTGGTATTTGTAATTCAAAAAAAATCTGGGGGAGGGAGAATGCTGACTGACCTGACAGCAGTAAATGCAGTAATTCAACCCATGGGAGCATTACAGCCCTATGCCTTCACCAGCAATGATCCCAAAAGAATTGCCTTTGATAATAATAGATTTGAAAGACTGTTTCTTTACAATTTCTCTGGCAAAGCAGGACTGCGAAAAATGTGTTTTCACAATACCTGCAGTAAACTACCAAAAGCCAGCTAACAGATATCAATGGAAGGTTTTGCCTCAAGGAATGTTAAATAGTCCTACAATGTGTCAGACTTTTGTGGGAAATGCTATTCAGCCTGCTAGAGAGCAGTTTCCTCAATGCTATGTCATTTACTATATTGATGATATATTATGTGCTGCAGAAACTAGAGAAGAGTTGGTTTTATGTTATAATTGCCTTAAAGAATGCGTGCAAAAAGCAGGGCTGATTATAGGTCCTGGTAAAATTCAGACCTCAACATCAGTAAAATATTTGGGAATGCAAGTTGAAGAGAGGCAAATACGCCCTCAAAAGGTAAAAATTAGAAAGGACAAACTTAAAACATTAAATGATTTCCAGAAGTTGTTAGGAGACATTAATTGGATAAGGCCAGCTTTTGGTATTCCTACTTATGCAATGTCTAATTTATTTGCAATTTTAAGAGAAGATCCAAATTTACATAGTAAAAGAGTGTTAACAAAAGAAGCAGCTGAGGAGTTGAAAATTGAAGAAAAAATACAGCAAGCCCAGGTAGAAAGAATTAATAGTGACTCACAGTTACAGCTCATTGTATTCTGAACACCTTATTCTCCAACAGGAGTCATTGTTCAAGATGAAAATTTAGTAGAATGGGTCTTCTTACCTCACAATACAAGCAAAATTTTAACTGTGTACTTGGATCAAATTGTCACTAGTCAAGGCAGAACAAGGATTGTTCGATTATCTGGATATGAACCTGACAAAATAATTGTTCCTTTAATCAAAAAGCAGGTTCGACAAACTTACATCAATTCGGTTGATCGGCAATTAAGCTTGGCAGATTTCATAGGTGAAACTGATAATCAGTATCCTAAAACAAAAGTTTTTCAGTTCCTGAAGCTTCTATCATGGGTTTTACCTAAAATTACCTAAGGTCAGCCAATAGAGGATGCCGTTACTGTTTTTATGGATGCATTTAAGAATGGAAAGGCGGCTTACACAGGTCCTTTTCATAGAGTCACCCAAACGAATTTTCAATCAGCACAAAGAGCAGAGTTACAAGCAGTTATCTCGGTCCTTACAGAGATACAGCAACCCGTTAATACGGTTTCAGACTCAGCTCATGCAGTACATTCTACAAAAAATGTAGGAACTGCATTGTTAAAATACATTCACAGTGATCAATTAAGAGAGCTATCTGAATCACTTCAAAAAGCAGTTAGAAGCAGAGAAGCTCCCTTTTACATCACACACATCCGAGCACATACTTGTTTACCTGGACCTTTACTCAAGCAAAAGAACAGGCAGATTTACTGGTTTCTCCAGTTTTTACAGAAGCCAAAAAATGGCATGCACTAACACATACAACTGCGGCAGGTTTAAAAAATAAATGTCCTTTAACTTGGAGGCAGGTAAAACAAACTGTCCAACATTGCCTTCAATGTCAAGTTCTTCAACTGCCCACTCAGGAGGCAGGGGTAAATCCTAGAGGATTATACCAAATTCAGTTTGGCAAATGGATGTTACTCATGTTCCTTTATTTGGAAAATTGTCTTGTGTTCAAGTTACTGTGGATACTTTCTCTCATTTCATTTGGGCAACTTGCCAAACAGGAGAAAGCACTGCACTTGTTAAAAAACTCCTATTTTCTTGCTTTGCAGTTATGGGAATCCCACCAAAAATTACAACTGAGAATGGGCCAGGATACTATAGTAAGCCACTAACGCAGTTCCTAAACAGTGGAACATAATTCATACCACAGGAATCCTCTATAATTCCCAGGGACAAGCCATAGTAGAAAGGGCAAACAGAACCTTAAAAACTCAATCGGCAAAACAAAAAAACGGGAGAGACAATAAGGAGTATTTTACTTCCCATGTACAATTACACTTGGCACTAATCACTTTAAATTTCGTGAACATTCCCAATGATCAAGTGTCCAGTGTTGCAGAACAACATTTTGTTGGGCACAAAATTAATCCAAAGGAAGGAAAGAGTATGGTGGAAAGATGCCACCACAAATCAGTGGAACTTGGGAAAGCTTGTAACCTGGGGAAGAGGCTATGCTTGTATTTTACCAGGAAAAAATCAACCTCACATTTGGGTACCTACCAGACGGCTGAAGCTTTACAATGAAACCCTCTGAACCACAGAGCAAGAAGAGAAACAGACCAGCCCCAGGAGGGGTGTGGTGCAAGACAGCAAAGCTGAGTGTCTCAGGGACGAAGGTGACACAGAAAGCCAACCCACCAACATGGGGTCAAATGAAGAGGCTGGTGCGGATGGCAACAGCAAGCCTGAGGGAGACTCGCATGGAGGGGACACCGGGCAGTCTTATTCTGGCAGCAGCCATGGTGACGACTGCCGTGGTAAGCAATAACCCTGTTTCAGCAGAAGAGAACTGTATGTGTTGGGCTTACGTGCCGTTCCCACCTTTGATCAGACCTATCACTTGGATGGATACACCTATAGAGGTGTACATAAATTACAGCATTTGGATGCCTGGTCCTACTGATGACAGGTGCCCTGCTCAACCACAGAAGGAAGGAATGTTCATCAATGTCTCTCTTGGGTAGTGCTTTCCTCCTATGTGTCTTGGGGAAGTTCCAGGGTGTTTGACCCTAAAGGCCTCAAAGCTGGTTGCTACACATCACAAGGGATAATAGAACTGGTCCTACTTATCATATAGTCAGTGGAATGTCCTTTAGACCAAATACCCTCTCTAAGATACCACACAATGGATATTACACAACTTTTGAGTACACTCATCAATATAAGCCAAAAGGAGAAAGCTGCTCCAAAACCAATGCAGAATGGTCTCCTCAATTAGAAATTCTTACTTGGAAAGATTGTGTAGCTGACAGGATAGTCATACTTCAAGATAATACACGTGAAACAATCATTGATTGAGTCCCTAAAGGTGAATTAAGAAAACATTGTTTGAGGCAGGCATCTTGTGTAGATTCACCAATATTGTTAGAAATAACTGAAAACTTAATAACTAGAAATAACCTTACTGAAAGAATAGAATCTCCTTTTCCCATTAAGTGGGAAAAAACAATCGAGCTTCTTTTATATTAATTTGACCTCAAACAGAACTATTCAGTTTCAGAGTTGTGTTAAGCCACTCTATAATGTTGGTAGTAGGAAATGTAGACATTAGACCTGATACTCAAACGCTTACCTGTAAAAATTGTAAATTGTTTACTTGCATTGATTCAGCGTTTAATCTTGAAAATAGTATTTTGCTAGTAAGAGGCAGAGAAGGAGTGTGGATTCCAGTAAGTCTTAGCTGACCATGGGAAGCCTCTCCTTCAGTACATACTATCGCAGAGGTACTAAGAGGAGTCTCAAATCGATCAAAAAGGTTCGTATTCACACTGATTGCTGCTATCATGGGAATTAAAGCTGCAGGGGCAGCTCTGCACACCTCAGCTCAAACTGGCCACGGTGTGGATGTTCGGCAGAAAACTTCTTCTAGGCTTTGGGATTCTCAAACAAGAATTGGTCAAAAATTGGCAGATCAGATTAACGATCTTTAACAGACTGTAATTTGGATGGGAGATCAAATAATGAGCTTAGAACACAGATTATAATTGAATTGTGATTGGAACAAATCTGATTATTGTATTACCCCTCATAATTATAATTCTAATGAACGTTATTGGGAACAAGTAAGGAAACACTAGGGAATGAGGACAATTTAACCTTGGACATTGCCAAATTAAAGGAACAGATTTTTCAGCCTTCAAGGGCTCATTTAAATGTTTTACCTGCAGCTGGTATATTGGAAGGAGCTTCAGATGAGCTTTCAAGCCTGAATCCTATCAAGTGGGTTAAAACTCTTGGAGGATCCAGCACTGCTAATTTTGTTTTAGCAGGTGTCTGTTTATTCTTCTGTGTTTAGTCTACAGATGCAGCAGACAATTTCAGAGACAAGCAAAGACCCAACAAGCCGTGCTCGCTTTCACCCTCTTAGGTAAAAAGAAGGGAGGAGATACGGGAGGAGATGGCCGGGGTTACCGATGGTTCAATGATTCCAAGCTTGCTTTGCTTTTATACACCGAGATCTGTGCCGCGATCGTACCCACACTATGGTAAAGTGAAATAAAGCAGAGAGCCAGCGGTAACAGGCGGCCTGCGGCGAAGAGCATCCGAGAGCGCCCTGAATTGGCGGAGCCCTGCGGAAAAGAAGAGCTGCTTTCCTCCCGGGAGCCTTCCCAAGCCGGAGTCTGTGTGGGGATCCTGTGAACGGAGCTGATGCAGGAAACTCTGGGAAGGACATGCAACCTCCGCCCCGAAGACCCGGGAGGGCCTCGGCAGATGGGTGCCAGCGAGGCCGCCGAGCCTTGCCTGGCGGGGCCACCAGGACGCCGCGGCTGTGCCTGCCTTCCGAGAGCGCCGAGCAATGGAGCCTGCCGTGTGCGCCTTCTGCAGCCTCATCGCTGCGCCTCTCCTGGCAAAGCACCGGGCAGACCGTGGGGGGTAAAGTCTGTGTCCTCGGCATTTCCTGGCAGAACCGGGTGTGCCACCGAATGCTGCAGACATGCTTTTCCTCCAGCTACCTCCCTCCTCACCCTTCCCACAGCCTGCAAGATTAGCAAGATAATTGACCTAATAAAAAAGCCTGGAGCCCAGAGCGCAGAGCCGATGGGAATCACCCCGTGAGCGTGCGTTGCACCCCTGGACCCATACTTTAAAATTCTATTCCTGAGTCTTTGTCGTTCTTTTCTCACTCCCTCGTCACTGCCAGGACACGGGGCACTCATGCACAGGGTTGGGCTGCTTCCCAACAGCTCTTTATTTGTAAATGGTGGTTTATAATATTTAACTCTTATGCTTGTCACGACGACTAAATGCAGCCATATAAAGTGCTTGCCATTGTGCATGTCAATAGTTTAAAAGTGCTCATTAGAAATCTCAGAGAAAAATTTAATCTTAACATTAATTCATTAAGTTTACTCCAATTATGCTTAATTTCAACTAATTGAATTAGTCTAAATTTTTATGCCATTTTACCATCTTAAAATAAGTTGTTTGCCAGCATTTGTAAAATAGATATCTTCAAAAGACACTATTCCATTTTTGTACATCCATCCCTAATGAATAGCTATAGCGTAGGGATATTGTCTGCATGCCCCTCTCCATTAACAAGTGGTGTTTACAAAGTATCAACTGCTTTCCGATCTTACCGATGAAGTTTGAATTTTTGTCCAGATGGTAAATTATAGTGAGATAATTTTAGAACATATCAACTTACGACCTGATTTAACTAAACAAAAATCTTTCTAGGCTGTTGCTTTGTGTAAAGGGCACTTTGTGAGAACTAACGACCTTTTGTTATTAAATTATTATTAATGTGGGCCAAGCAAAATGTTTTATATAGCTGTCCATATGTTTTGTGACTATCTTTATTAATTGTTTAGTTCAATACTTTTAGTTCAAGATAAATCAAGTATGCCTTAAAATATCCATTTAAATACAAATTTTAAAATACCCTGTATCTGGCTCCAAAATTGTCATCATCATTGTACTTATGATTAATAGACAAAATATGTAAGCTTATATTTAAATATAAACTTTTTAAGTCATTATAAGTTAAAATCATATAAAAATGGGTGAAGTTACAGAGGAAGGGGTGGGTTAGCTTTCCTTCATCCAGCACTCTTAATAAAGTGCGTAGAAAAAGTAGAAAAAGCAGCTTGTGAGACTAAGTGACGTGACAGTCAACTTCCACAGTTGTTTTTAGCAACTATCCTTCTGTAAAATTTACTTATAATCAGGTTCTCAAATATAAGTGAAACTAAAAAAGTTATATATATGATTTTTCCTCCCTCAGCATATGTTAGAGTTGAGTGGCAAAGGCATTTTTCCAAGTGATAAAAAACTTTTTTTCCAAAATATATGGGTAACCCTCACCCATCACATATTTGTGGATAAAGTATGCTGTTTACTACATTATTTTTTATAATTTTATTTTTTCTATTTGTCTGACATATAAAGTGCTTATTATTTAGACTTATTCTAGTACCTTACTAGTATTTTATTGTTTTTTGAAATGTTTCTTTCTCTATATGTATATATTTTTTATCTAATTGGCTTAGTTATAAACTCCATGTCCATAAAATTCTGTAAAATATATCAACTGTATTTTATAAATGTGAAGTATGTGATTTAGTAAGACAGACTCAGAAGTAATCAATCCATAGAAATCCCTTCTTGGGGTTTAATTATTTCCATTGACATACTGGGTGACATAATAGGAAGTGATTATTGTTTAGAACCTTTTAAGTTATTCAGAGCTAAGAAAAATACATACGAGAGCATTTAAATATATTTAGGAAAAATGATTCAGTAAAATCAGTGTACAGAGAATTGAGTTAATTTATATTGCAGGTTAAAGAGAAACTGTTAGCTAATAAATTTCTATTATTTAAACTCTTACAAAGCCAGTAAAATAGTTAAATGTTTATTTGACACGAGATAACAGTGGCAGATAATTTAGTTGAGTTACTCAAGATAACATAAACGTGTTGGCCTTTAAAAATCTCTCTGTGATTCTAGAAACTAACTTGCCACGTCTACATTTTTCCTTTTCTACTCTGACCTACTGCCTTTCTACTATTAAAAGAATAAGAAACAACATGTCATCTCAATGAATTAAATAAATCAGTGCATTTTTTGAGCAAACAAAACAAAATGCACACTCATATATTTACATGTATACTGTATGTATATTCACTCACATGTTTGCATATACATATACATACATTTACAGGATATGGAAATATACATATACATATGTATATATTAGACGAAGTCTGAACATAAAGCGGCAGTTTACATCTACATAGACAATAGTTTTGTCTCACTCTCCTTTGGTAAGCAAAATTGTGTAAAACAAATAGGACCTACAGATGTTGAAAGAAACTATCTTCCATGGTTCTTTGGTGTTTGTCTTCAATGTGCATTAACATAGAATGCTGATATCTGAAAACTGGGCTATTTTACTGTTATCTACCAGAAAGTTAAGAACAGCGTGGTTTCTTTTTTCTTTCAATCACATATTGTGAACTATCCAGAGAAACTACTGGAAACTGCATGAAATATTGTTTTGCGAAGAAACCACTGAACTCCTTACTCTGCTACTATAAACCTTGCATATTTGTAGCACTAAATGATATTCCAACATTAATATGAAGCTAGACATTTGTTTGAGTCTTGTTTATTTCGTAGTCACTCTTTAGATTATACACAATATGATAGTTCAGTGTTAGGCTCTGGAGCCAGATTGGCTGAGTCTGAAGACAGGCTTCGTCATTTACTAGCGGTGTAATGCAGGGAGTTGACAGCCTCACTACACTGCAGCTTCTGAACTGGTAGCATGAGTGTAACAGAGGGGATTATTTCATGCCATTCTCACAAGGATGTAAGGAGTTCATATATGAAAAACATGTAGAACAGAACATGGAAAATATATCCAAGAATATTAGGATATCTGTAGAATATATGTAGAGTGTAATGACTAATTGTAAAAGAAACACACCTGGGTCTACCACACAGGTTATGAAATTAATTGTAACCTATATCTTGGCAAAGTTTCATGTTCTTGCCCAATCCCAATCACTGTCTTTCTTTGAAAAACTCATCAGTATTCTGAATATTGTGTTTAGCATTTGATTGTTTTTCTGTATGCTTTTACCACATATATGTATCCTTCATGTGGAAGACATAGGCAATATATTGTATAATTGAACATACTTTTCAAATTTCATACATAGACTTATATAGTATGTGCAAGGCAAATCTACCTGTTTTGGGAAAGCTCTATTATCTATGGAAATGGCTGGAAGTCTGGTTTTGACTTTTGATCACCAAAAAGGGAAGCTGGCTAACTATCTAACTGAGTAATAATTTTAAACATTCTGCTGAAATTCTAAAGCTCACCTGATAACACACCACGACTGTTTGTTCACTGATGGCTATACTTAGCCTGGGTTCTCCAGGGAAACAAAAACAATTTATATATGTACACATGTACACATACACTTACACACACACACACACACACACACACGAGAGAGAGAGAGAGAGAGAGAGAGAGTGGGAGGGAGATTATTTTAAAGAATTGGCTCATATGCTGAAGTACGAAGATCTGCAGTTGGCAAGCTGAAAACTCAGGAGAACCTATAGTGTAACTTCTAGTTCAAGTTGGAGTCAAAGTCCAAAAGTAGCAGGAGAATGATGTCCACACTCAAAGACATTCAGGCAGAGAAAGATAATTTTCTCTTCACCTTTTTGTTCTATTTTGGCCTTAAACAGTTTGGATGAGGTCCACCTACAATGGGGAGGGCAATCTGCTTTACTTACTTTACTGAATCAAATGTTAATCTCACACTTTCCAAGCACTCCCAGAATAACGTTATCCAAATATCTGGGCACCTCTTGCCAGAGTCAAGTTGACATGTAAAACTAAACATCACAATAGCTTGCACACTGGCTTCATTCATTTTAGCGTATTTATCGTTTCTCCGTGTTCTTTCACAGCTTCGTAAGTTCATTTTTATAGTTGAATAATATTCCATTGGATGCATATGTCACACTTATGGATCTATTTATCTACTGAATAACATTTATCTATTTATCTATCTTTGCTTCCTTTCTTATCAATTATGAATAAAGCTGCTGAAACTTGTGTGTGCAGGTTCTTGTGTGGATATAAAATTTCACCTCCTTTGGGTAATACCGAAGGGTGTAATTACAGGATCATATTGTAAGCCTATGTCTAGCTTTATAAGAAACTGCTGAACTTTCTTCTAAAGTAACTGTAGTACTTTGTATTTCCCCCAGCAATGGGTGAAAGGTCCTGTTATTCCACATCTTCCTCAGCATTTGGTGTTTTTAAAGTTTTGGATTTTAGCCATTTTAATAGTTGTGTAGCAATATCTGTTTTAATTTATAATGTTCTAATGACATAATATTAAACATCTTTTTATATGCTTATTTGCCATCTGCATATTTTATCTGGCAGCCTGTCAACATTCCTTCATTTTTAAAATTTATTCAATCATTTGCTATATTACTATGCATTTATGAATATTTATTGTACACTTTAAGTTATAATCCAATACTAAATCATGTATTTTGCTGCTTAAATTATTCCATCTTTGACCACCGATAACTCTTTCATAATCTTGAAAAGTAGCTACTAATAAACATAAGCGAATTAACAAAGTTTTAAGAATACAATAACAGTATAAAAAATCAAAACTATTCCTTTCTATTAACAATGAATAACCCCAAAAAGTAATTTAAAAATGTTAATCAACAATAATGTCAAAAAAAATTAAAAACAATTTGGGATAAACCTACCTATTTTTTTAAAACTTAATCACTGAGAACTGTAAAACGTTGTCAAATTAAAGAAAGCTGAAATATATAGACATAATATATAGGCATATTATGTTCAAGGACTAGAAAGAAAAAAATGTTATCACGGCAATTTCATTTAAATTCATTTGCAAATCCAGGGTAATTCCAATAAGAATCTTAACAGGCTTTCTTGAGGGGTGGATTTTGAAAAGATAGTTGTAAAATGTATACGAACCTGAAAAATCTGAAATATCCAAGAAAATTTTAGAAATAGCATAATAGGAAGATTAGCTTTATTTAAGAGTTATCATAAATTTATAGAAACCAAGATATTATTTTAATAGCATAAAGCTAGACATGGGTATAGCAATAGAACAGAAATGAGAGTCTAGAGATAAACCCACACTTAATGGTAATGATTTTTTAACAAAGTAATACCATTGCTAAAGGATATGTTTTCCCCAGAAATAGTGCTGAAATTAAAGAATATTTACATAAAAAGGTACCTTGATCTTCAACTATCCTCAAATTGTAAATCTAGATAAGAAATCTATAAATAATATAAAACACTGCAGAACTTTAGGAAGAAATATTAGGAAGGCTGACGTCTTTAATCCCAGCGCTTTGGGAAGCCGAGGCAGGAGGATCACCTGAGGTCAGGAGTTTGAGACCAGCTTGGCCAACATGACAAAACCCCATCTTTACGAACAATACAAAAATTAGCTGGACGTGGTGGTGTGTGACTGTAATCCCAGCTACTTGGGAGGCTGAGGCAGGAGAATGGCTTGAACCAAGGAGACAGAGGTTGCAGTGAGCCCAGATCATGCCTCTGCACTCTAGCAGCATGGGAGACAGAGTGAGACTCCATCTCCAAAAAAATTTAAGAAGAAATAAAATAAAAAGAAAGGAGAGGAAGCTTTTGTATTTTTGGATACGTAAGAATTTATTAGAACAAAAATTCAAAAATTATAAAAGTAAATATTGGTAAGCTGGGCTTCATCACTATTATAATTCTCCTTAATCAAGAGACACCATAAAAGAGAAAGCCATATGTTAGAAGATATCTTTGCGAATCATGTATCATTGATAAAGGCATTTTATCTAGAACTAAAAAAAATCCCTTAATAAATTTCTAACAAGGAAAGCAGTAATCCAATAAAAAGGGCACATATATTTGAAAATAATTTCACAGAAGACGTGACTAATAAAAAGATGTAGATGTCATTTGTGATTAGAAAACTGCAGGTTGAATCTACTTTGTCATATTGGTACACACTCAATAGAATAGCTGTATTTGAAAAGACAAACAAGGACAGGGTGTGCAGTGTAGACTCTTACGCATTGCCAACAGGAAAGTAAAATAGTGCTGTCAAATTGAAAGCAGTTGGAGAGTTTTTCCTAAAGTTAAATATATCTTTAACATATGACCTAAGTTATATTTTTAGGCTTCTACTCTGTAGTAAAATGTATCTACAAACACTCTGGTACTTCGATATTCATAGCATTATATAATAGCCATATACTATTTGTATTTGCACTTGAATAATTATATATATTTGGATGTTTATAGTAGCATAAAGGAGTATATAATAGCCAACAACCAAAAGAATTCAGAAGCTAATCCTCCTCACTCCCACCCCTGTTCCCAGTTAAACATAGATCTGCTTTTTTTCCTATAATTTTACGTCTTCAGGATATTTCCTATCAATGCAATCATGTAAACTTTTAAGTCAGATTTCTACCAGTTACTTGCCATGACAGTTTTTGAGATTGTTAAACATCTGTCTGTATCAGCAATTTGTTCTTTCTTTGTATGCAAGAGGATGTTGGGTGATATTCTATTCTATGGGTATAGGGAATATTGTTTATTCACCTTATGAGTGCTGAGAGGAAAAGGCACAACATTTAAGGCTAATATGGCAAAATAAAAGACTTTTTAAGTTAATGTTCAAATTCTCCACTATAAGAACAAGAAAAACTAAAAGATGAAAGTAATAAGTATTAGTAATCATATTAGTAATCAATAAAACATTCAAAAAATATAGGATAAATAAAATTATATTGCAATTTTTAAAGAATAATAAAATTGATGATCTGTCTGTATTCATTAGAAAAAAATACATTAATTACTATCATCAAAAATAAAGAAGACTTATCACTTTAAAACCTACAGATATTGAAATGCTAAGAGAATATTATAAATTGTTTCATTCAAGTTTTTCCAAAACCTTCAACTAAATGCACAATTTTAATTACCCATAGCTAATAATATCCCTGCAAACTAAATTCCTGGCCCAGAAGCCTTTATTACTAAATTCCACTAAACATTTTTGAAGAAGATATAAAATAATTCTACATAAACTGCTAAGGATATTAGAAGAGACAGGAACACTTCTTAAAGGGCTGAATTACCTCAATATCATAAACAGACAAATATAAGAAAAATGCTATGAAGTATACTCTTCAAGAATATGTATGAAAAATTTATTTAAACCTGAAAATATCAAATCCAGCAACATATATAAAAAAAAGAAGATATAAGATGATATGATCCAGTGGTGTTTTTCTCAGGAATTCCAGGTTAATTTAGCAATTGAAAAAGTAATTTATTTGAACATATTAGTAAAAAGATAAAAACATGATCATGAAAAAGCAAATCAAACTCTATGGACACAGAAAGATCAATTGCTGCCTTGGGAGGGGAAGAACAGGAATGAGGTAACGAAGAAAGTGGGGAGGGGATGAATATGTTCGTACTCTTGATTATGATGATGATTTCACAGGTGTATACATATGACAATTTAAATTATGCAGTTCATTATGTTAATTATAATTAAATGATATTTAAAAAACAAACAATGAAAAAGGCAGGAAATCGCAAGCCAGAGACTGTGAAGAACGTTGGTAAAACTTTGATTCGAAAATTAACCTGTTATACAGAATATGAAAGACATTTATTACTCAGTAAGAAGATAATCCAACATAATTGAACGAAGACTTTGAACACACATTTTGTCAGACTTTAAGGATGACTTGCAGTTTTGCTTTTGCAGTTGGGGGCAGTCAGTGGCCTGTAAATAGGTGACACCGGGAAACACTGTTCTGCGTGTCCACACAGAGAGGCTCCTTGGAGGAGAACCGAGGCGCTTGCATCAGCCCCAGGTAACAGCACTAGCTTGCTACACTTCTGAGTAAGGCTCTCTTCAAGTGGATCCTCCAGTTCCAAATAATCCTAGCTGATTCAACCTGGAATAAAGACGAATTTCTCCCACTAGTCTTCATCTAAATTTTAGAATTGTGAGCCAACTACTGAGGCTGCTGTTTTAAGCCACTAATGTAAGATTGTTTTTAATCTAGCAATTGAAATTAGAAACTAAGCCAAGAACAGAAAAATCCCAAACCATGTGGAAAGGCCAAGTGGAGAAAAGACAAGGCCTCTGGCTGATGCTGCTCCCTGGCCTCCCAGGCGCCGGCCAACACGAGCTGCTAGTCTGAAATGGTACACCGGTCCACTTTGGGTGGTCCAGACACTGCCGCTTCCAAGTCAGTAACACATGAGCTAGGAAACCAAGCTCATCCTCAGACTGTGAAAAACAGTGCGTTGTCTTCGTCCAAGCTACTACGTTTCTTATGCTTTATGGTTCAGCAGTAGATAGCCAAAGCACGTTGATTCTGTATCTTTCATATCTTGTCACAATGTCTTTAGAGAAAAATCATTCTGTTTTTATGATTCCAAACCTTTATGTTGTCTCCTAAAATTAACTCTTTAGAATTTATGTTTTCCATACTCCACACTCTTAATGTTCACATCCAAGTGTTCAAATTTAGTTCCTTCTCAAAGATGGGTATAATTAATTGTCCCTTTTTTTCCTCATTGCTGGTTACCAGAGTTGGTATAATGGAGTGGTTAATAGAGCAAAATCTCAAGGTGTAGTTCTTGTAACTGATGCCTACTACTAGCTCTGTGTCTTCCTGTGTGTTAATTTCCTCATATGAAAAAAATAGGGTTTATAAATGTACCTTTACTCAAAACAATACAGTATAGATAGAATGACGAAATGTTACATGAACTGTGATTTGAATAATGACTAAAACATTTTAAGATGTTAAAAAAATATATTTATGCTGGTAATCGTTATGTTATTTATAAGTTGGATCTTATACAGTGTACGCCTTTAATTTGCACTATTAATTGTGATGTACAAAGAAAAGGAGTATATTCTTTCCTAAAAAATTTCAGAATTTACTCTCTTACATTTTCATTTCAATGGCAGTGACAATACCAAAAGTTATAACCTGCAGTAAAGGGTACCAAAATAATTTGTTGTTATAAAAATGTTATTTGCATGTCAGTCAGGTAAGTAGGGGTAAGATTTGGAAGAAGACACCACCACCATTAGCTTACCTACACATGAGAAATGTCAAAAAATTGGTATAGTTTATAATATCAATTTTAAAGGTATTTGAAATATATAATTATATTGTTATGTAAAATACATTTATTTTAGAAAATTCAAAAATGGTAATTCAGTGATAAACACTTTTTACAGATTTGTGTACATCAAAATATTGCACTTTTTCTGCAGATACTACATTTTTAATATTGAGTGAGATAATGAAAATTTTAACGTGGGACATGAATGAACCTGGAAACCATCATTCTCAGCAAACTGACACAAGAACAGAAAATCAAACACTGCATGTTCTCACTCATAGGCGGGTGTTGAACAATGAGAACACATGGACACAGGGAGGGGATTATCACACACTGGGGTCTGTGGGGGGTGACTGGGGAGGGACAGTGGGGTGGGGAGTTGGGGAAGGATAACATGATGGGGAGAAACGCCAGATATAGGTGATGAGGATGGAGGCAGAAAACCACATTGCTATGTGTGTACCTATGCAACAATCCTGCATGTTCTTCAAATGTACCCCCAAACCTAAAATGCAATAAAATATATATTTAAAAAAAGAAAAAGAAAATTTTAAGGTGGGAAAACAAATTTAACTTGAAATAATGTTAATAATAAAGTATAACTTTGGAATATATATCACCATATATTCCATATGCATACGTATTTCATGCTTTCTATTAGTTATAAAATTATCAAATATATTGTCCAGAATAAGGTTAATATCACACAACAAGTGCTTCTAAACATTTTTTTCTTTATAAATAACACTGGTAACTAGGTTGTTCGTCATTACTTTCTTTGTTTTTATATTGGTTAGTTTTCAAGACACTGCAATCATTTTTTTACAGGTTAATTGGCTCCTATAAGTGTCACATATAAAATCTCTAGAGTTGAAGGAAGTATGACATATTTCCAGTTTCAGCTCTAACATGAAATGAGCTTGAAATTTGTCATTCTCATCCTTACAAAAATGAAATGTTTTTCAAAAAATTTTCTTGAACCTACCAGAGAACTGAGGATGCAAGACAACCACCAACCTAGGATCTGGAGAGAGGTGAACCCAGAAAGATATTCTAAACATGCTTCCTGGAGCAGATGTTGTTGGAGATGTAAACTGTTAGAATTATCCTTCATGTACTGGATTTGGATTACAGTATATGGACAAGTAAAATGAATAATAACAATGTAATAAGGGATAGGAGAGAACACTGGGAATGCTCTTGTCAACTGAAGAATCAAAAAGTTTATAGAATTGGAAAGGAGAACTTTATTTCTCATAAAGAATTGTAGCCTGCAAGCTAGCCATTCTGCTGGCTGGGAAGCGTGGCCTCTAGCAGAAGTCCAGAGCAAGCAGAAGTCCAGGGAGGGAAAGAGAGAACAGGATTTTTTACTGAGTGGGATGGCCCGACATACATATTTAATAAGCTCTGAGACGAGTCATGAATATTTATGAAAGAAGAGACATGCACATGCACAACTGAGCTTCATGCCTCTTCTTGGGTCACATGGTCAACAAATGGCAGCTATAACATGACCCTAGGTTGGAGTTTTCAGCCCTCCTGATATCAAAGGTGAAGCACAGGACACACAAATCCTCGCTGCACATCTTCCTCTTTGAGTTGGCCAAAACAGGTCTCAAAGTGACGCTCAGTTTTTATTAATAGCAAGGAATGCATCGTGAAGCTAATGAGCCATCACGTTGGAGCTGCAAAGACAGAGTGGAAGTCTAGTCGCAACCTCGTGATTGGCTAAAGGTAATAAAGGAATGAGGCGTTCCCTTTTTGTTTTGCAGAGCTGGTTTCTGCTTACTCTTTAGGAAGGAATTCTGGTTAAAGGTTAATAAGTAATAAACATAATGAAGCATGTTCATCCTCTTATCCTGCCATGGCCAGGAACTCAGTTTTTAAGGTTTCTCTGGGGCCCCGCTGGCCAAGAGAGATTCTGTTCTGTCAGTTGTGGGGCTTGGGAAGCTTAGGATTTTATTTTTAATTCTCACTGTAAGCTATTTGCACTTTATATAAATGGTACAGTGTTACCTATGGGTTGCCTAAGAGTATTTAAAAATAAATATTGTAAACTATAGGGCAACTGCTAAAAGATAGATAGATAGATGAAATCACATAAAATGCTTAAACAAGAAAAGGCAGAAAACGTGAGCTTAAAAAGAAAAGAATAATAGGAAACAATTGCAAATAGGAAACAGTTGCAAGTATAGCAGATATAAGTCCAATTACACAAATAATCTGTACGTGTGACTGGTCTAAGCACACCACCTAAAATGTGGCGATTGTTAAACTGAATTCAAAAAGAGAGCCCAACTATATGTTTTCTACCAGAAACTAATTTTAAACATAAAGACTCAAATAGGTTCAGAGTAAAGGATGGAACATATCAACACTACTTAACAGAAAGCTAGAGTAGCTATATGAATTTCAAAGCAAATTTAAGAAGAAAAATTATCAGGAAAAAACAGAAATATTACATAGCGCAATTTGCAAAATGACATAATCCTAAAGTGTATGCACATTTTGAAAATGTTGAAACTAACTTTTTTCAGAACTACCAGTTTTAACATATATTAAATATGACTCAAATATGATGATTGGAATGGAATCTAATAAATGAGATTACTTACATTCTGTTTAGAATTTAATGACTTAAAAATGCAAATCAAAAATAAAATATTCATATTTATAGAAACCTAGATACATTCTTCATCTAGTTAAATCACGTGCATCCAAACCATGCACTGCTATTTGTCAAAAACAGCAAATAGTTTTTTTCATAATCTTCTGTGTAGATTCCACATTAATCAGGCAGGCAAAGTTAAAGTTAGATAGATTATTCATAGAGGTGTCCTTATTGTTTTACTTGGAAAGAAGACATTGGAGATAATCACATCATTTTTTTTAACTTGCTTCTCAATTCAGGATAATTATATTGAACACTGCAATCAAAAGAGACAAAGAATAAATTCTTTCTCCCTAAAGCAATGACAATCAGCTAGTGAATAAACAGTTTGCCTAATGAGACAGTTAGGACACTCGTGGAGTCTCTAACATCAAGGTTATTTGGGCGTTTGAAAAGTACTTCACAATCTCTTCATGCAATGAAGTGTGGGGCCATAAAACATTATAAAAGTTTAATAAATCTCATTATTTTTCTTTAAAATATTTTTAAAACACCTATCATTGGTGATTTTTTAGGTTTTCATAAACAACAAATATTTTCCTAACTTAAATTTTTTTAAAAAATGAAAAAAGCTCTTCCAGCTTAAGAACCAGTATCTTTGTTTAATTTATATATTCGAATGGTGCTTTGATTTTGCTAGAGGTAAGCAAGTAACAACTGTTCCATCAAATACTTACTTTTATTTAGAGTTCTCCTACTGGCAATAACCCTGATATTATGTGCATAATTAATAATAATCATACAGAAGAGTGTTTTTTTAGCATTATCTGAAGGAGAGAGGCCTATTAAAAGCACACCAACTTAGATATTTTGTTAGGTAAGTCCATGGTGGGAGCTTATTCTTTTGCACTCTGGAAAATATAATAAAATAAAATTTCTAATAAGATAAAATTATAGAACACATAAAAGAATTTGGGAGAGTGTAAAAGTACCAAGATTATGTAATTTATGTAAAAAAGCAGACAGCTGATGGATAGCAGTCACTAAATAGATGTAACCAAATATTATACTCATAGGAGTTCAGAAGACAACAGAAATAATAAATAGATCTCAAAGGTCAAGTTATATAGAAATGAGAAAAATGATCCACACAGTATAGAAAAAAAGACAAGGAAATTGACTAAAAGGCTTCAGTGGCATAAATATTTCAGGGCAAGTTCAAGTGGAGAAGTTATGTCTGCTTTCAACTTTCTTTAAAATTCGAATTGAAATTTAAAAGGCTGGTCTAAATACACAAATCAACTTGTCTAAAGCAAAAGTCATTGTTTCTAGCCAAATGTGCTTTTCCTATTTACCTTTCTTTTTCTAATAATGGGAGTTTAGACGTTTAAATTCAGAGTCTCACAATAACCTTGGTTCTCAGTTTTCTTTGCCCAGTATTTACCAAAGTTAACAATCCAATCAATCTTAGCAAAAACTCTTGGTTGCGGCTTTAGCTAATTATCTATTTGGGAGAAAAATACGCTTTGCCCTTTGGTTCTAATCGCAATGTTTTGGGACCTAAGAGGTGCTCACAAACCCTAGTTTATGACTTTAAAAGAATCAGCTTCCTTTGTACCATATGCTTGAATCGTACCCACTGTTTCTATTACAACCTCACTATATGCTCTTTGTTACCTGCAATCTGTGATATTACTGTAGGCTTCCAATCGATGCACTTCACCTCTCATCAAAACCTCTAACTGCTAACGGATTAAGCTTTACAGTACACCCTGTTCTCTCTTCCTCCTCCGATATTCTCCCCTTTTTCCTCCTCCTACACCTCCTACTTTCCACCATCAATTACCCTCCATAGCCTAACCAATAACATTTGCATCTCTCTGTCAATCAAGTTATCGTCTACTTTATTATAAAATACTTTAAAAAATAATTCTTTTATTTTAGATTTGAGGGTACACGTGCAGGTTTGTTAACTGAGTATATTGCGTGAGGGTGAGGTTTGGGGTACTACTGATCCTGTCACCCAGAGAGTGAGCATAGTATCCAACAGTGAGTTTTTCAAACTTTGCTCCACTCACTTCTCCCTCTAGTAGCCCCAGTGTCAATTGTTGCCATCTTTACATCCATGAGTACCAATATTTTGTTCCCACTTATGAGTGAGAACACGCTGTATTTGGGCTTCTGTTCTTGCATTAATTTGCTGAGGATGATGGCCTCCAAGTCACCGCAAAGGCCGTAAAGAACATGTTACTGTTTCTTTTTCATGGCTGGTTAGTATTCCATTACATAGATAGATAGATAGATAGATAGATAGATAGATAGATATAATTTTCTTTCTCCAATCCACCATTGATGAGCACCTAATTTTTTTCTATGTCTTTACTATTCTGAATACTGCTACAATGAACATATGAGTTCAGGTGTATTTTTAGTAGAATATATATATATATATATATATATATATATATATACACACGTATATACCTGGTAATGGGATTTTGAGTGAATAGTAGTTTCATCCTAAGTTCTTTGAAGAATGTTCAAACTGCTTTCCACAGTGGCTGAACTAATTTACATTCACACCAACAGTGTGGGAATGTAAGCATTCCTTTTTCTCTGCAGCCTCTGCATCATCTGTTGTTTTTGACTTTTTAATAACAGCCATTCTGACTGGTGTGAGATGGCATCTCATTGTGGTTTAAATTTGCATTGTTCTGGTGATTAGTGATAAAGAGCATCCTTGCACATGTTTGTTGGTCACTTGTATGTCCCCTTTTGAGAAGTGTCAAGTGATGTCTTTTGCCCGGTTTTAATGGGGTTGTTTTCTTCTTGTCCAATTAAGATTCTTATAGATTGTGTGTATAAGCATTATTTGTAAATATTGTATCCCATTTTGTAGGTTATCTGATTACTTTGTTGATAGTTTCTTTTGCTGTGGAGAAGCTCCTTAGTTTAATTTGATACTACTTGTCCTTTTTTGGTTTTGTGGCAATTGCTTTTGAGGACTAAGTCATAAATTCTTTCCCAAGACTGATGTCTAGAATTAGATTCCTAGGTTTTCTTCTAGGATTCTTGTAGTTTGAAGTTTCACATTTAAATATTTGATCTATATCACGGGAATTTTGTATATGGTGAAAGGTAGGGGTCCAGTTTCATTTTTCTGTGCATGGCTGGTTAGCTATCCCACACTTTTTATTGAATAAGGAGTCCTTTCCATATTGCTTAGTTTTGTTGACTTTGTGGAAGAGAGATGTCTGCAGGTGTGCAGCTTTATTACTAGGCTCTCTATTCTGCTCCATTGGTGTATATGCCTGTTATTGTAGCAGTACTGTGTCGTTTTGACTACTGTAGCATTATAGTATAGTTTGAAGTTGGGTAATGTGGTGCCTAGGTTTTATTCTTTTTGCTTAGGATTGTTCTGGCTATTTTGGCTCCTTTTGATTCCATATGAAATTTGAAGCAGTTTTTTCTAGTTCTAAAAAGTGGCATTGGTAGTTTGATTGTAATAGCATTGAGTCTGTAGATCCCTTTGGGCAGTATGGCCATTTTAACGACACTGATTCTTTCAAACCCTGAGCATGGAATGTTTTTCCATTTGGTTGTGTCATCTGTGATTTCTTTCAGCATTGTTTTGTAGTTCTTCTTGCAGAGATGTTTCACTTCCTTAGTTAGATGTGTTCCTTGTATTTTAATTTTTTGCATGGCTATTGTAAATGGGATTGAAATTGTTGATTTGACTCTCAGCTGGGAAGGATAGAAATGCTACTAGTTTTGAATACTGATTTTTTTTTTAAGACTGAGTTTTGCTCTTGTCACCCAGGCTGGAGGTAGTGGCACGATCTTGGCTCACTTCAACTTTTGCCTCCCAGGATCAAGCGATTTTCCTGTCTCAGCCTCCTGAGTAGCTGGTACTACAGGCACCTGCTACTATGCCCAGCTAATTTTTGCATTTTTAGTAGAGGCAGGGTTCCTCCATGTGGGCTAAGCTGATCTCGAACTCCTGACCTCAGGTGATCTACCAGCCTCAGCCTCCCAAAGTGCCAGATTTACAGGCATGAGCCACTACACCTGGCCTGAATGTTGATTTTTGTATCTTGAAGCTTACAAAATAATTTTTCATCCATACCAATAACCACACTAACGTGTGATTAATTTTGTATAATCAAAATGGATTATTGTTCTTTCATACCTGGTATATTATTCACTTATGCTTTTGCTGAAAATGTCTTATCTATTCATTATTCATTTTTTAGCCTATCAGAAACCTATCCTAGTCCTAGACCCAAGATACATCTCAATTACTTTAGTAATCGATCCATCAGGATTCCCCTCACATCAACGCAGATAGCAAAAACATGACACCTTCCTCTTTGAAATGAGAAATATATGTGTACCTTATATTCCACGATACTGCCACTGTTCATAAACTCATTTTTGCCCCAACCCATTTGTGTTTCTTTGTATTTCCTATAGCTTTGGGCATTATTTGCAAAAGTAGGTACTGATTAATTTTTATATGAGCAATTGAATTTTAAGACAAACTTTCTTTCAAAATAGGATGTTGGCAAGATTTGTTTATTAACTTGTAATAATGAATTAATTAAACAAGAAAAAATAAGGAAATGCTTTGCTGATGAATAATATCAATTTATCAAAAAAATCTCATATATGAACATCTACCAGATTGCTCTAGTAATGGTCATATTTAAGCTGTATTTCCCTTCTAATCAAATAATTCTGTTATTTAGTTGTTGGAATGATCAAAGTATGTTTATAATCTGTGTAATAAAAAATCCATATTAATATTTTTGCAATGCACATTTCAATAATAAAACTTGTCAACTTTCTAGCTGAAACTTCTATTTAAATGATTCCTTTTAACACTTAACTGAATACCAGGTAAACATAGAGGCTGACACATAGGATGAAATTAAAATAGCAACTGATGGAAGTCAGTTGTAGGTCTTATTTTCCATAAGGAACAAAAATATAATTTCTCATACTGCAACCCATTCAAATTAATAAGTACATTATTGAAATCATTAAAAACAAACAGATTACCTAAATAAACATAAAACCCTATTCTGATTGTGGTGAAGTTTAAAAGCCTTGTTGTAGTTGTTAGGCAAATTAAAAAAAATGTTCAGAACAAAATGTTTGATATATCCAATGATTACATATTTCTCAAAATAGGCAATTGTAGCAAAAAGTGTAATCTGAAACTGATTATTTAAAAATGAAGACAATTATGTGCATTAATTTATAATATATGTGTTATTTATTCTTTATACTGGTAAATTTTCCACTATTAACACTAACCCTGTTATTTGCATTAAACCTACTAGAGTGTAATAATTTTAAAATTTCTTTTGAAAAAGATAATACAATTTACATGCTTTTATCCTCCAGATTATAATCAACTTTTGAAAAAAGTAAAGGTTTTTGAAAAATGCTTTGTAAAAACAAACAGCCAGAATTAATTTTCTGAAAAAAAAAAACCCAACAAAACATACACATACAAACAAGCCCAGGAACACACACACACACACCCCTACCTTAAAATCATACCCTCTTAAATTTCAAGTTGAGGGCATAGAAAAAAATGTTTTTTCATCACTTTAGAAAATTACATTGCTTTTCTACATATTATGAATGAAATCACTTTAGAAAAGTACATTGCTTTACTACATATGAATGAACAGTGTGTGTGTGTGTGTGTGTGTGTGTGTGTATAATAAAATTAATTTTAAACCATATAAACTGGAGTATGAAACATGGCTTTCTATGTCTTAAATTTCAGCCATCCTTTTTGGTATGCCTGTCACTTGTGATTTTTGTGCAGGACTAATCACTGCTGTTCTTGATTATAGTCTCATATAGCTTCTTTGTTTTCAGTCTCTCATCCTTAAAAATCGATTACTAGTTGATCCTGAGTGACACTGTAAAAGGAGTACCCTTTTTTAAAAGAAATACATTTTATTGCATTATTTCTCTGCTAAACTTTCTATGACAATTTTAACTTTCTATCACACTTGAGATAATATTGGAACATTTAGCCTGATATCCATAGTCAATTAGAGAGGTATAGACACAAACATAGATGACACGTCATTAAAGGCATAGATGTCAATATAGGCTGAGATACAGATAATCTCCCCTGCTTTCTTCTCTAGTCTTATTTTTCCCACTGTCACCTGAAGTTAGTGTCACATGGAGCTGTTCGCAATTCTCCCCTGAAGGGCATCATGTCATCTTTGAACATCCTACTCTTTTGCCTCTAAGACTTATCCTTTCTAATTTTCTTCAAGAAGTTGTACTTGATCCTTCAGTGTGTTGCAGTTGTACCTCCTAACCTTTATCACTAAAAAAGTGGGAAGGAGGAAAAGAGAGAAAGGGGGAAGGGAAAGGATGAAAGAAAAAGATGTAGTGAGCTATTACAACAGGGAGAGCACGCAACCAATGAGATCTGCAAGCATCTTGCTGGTTAGGCAGAAAAAGACTTTTCTTTTACAGGGAGGAGCAAACAGGGCTAGAAAGAACCCTGGGTGGGGGAGTGGGGTGAGTAAAGGGGCATAACGGGGTAGTAGATATGAATGTTTTTACCTGAGGCTCAGCCTGTCCTCGGAAGGGATCGTAAAAGAGGAATTGTGTGCTGGCTCAAAGTGATAGCCAGTCAACGTTTATGACTCTGGAAGAAAAAGAGAAATCTAATTAAACTTTGAATAACAAGCATTTGGTTCTAATTGATTAGTGGAGACAAAACGGTTCAACTCACCTAAGAGGCAAGGGAGGGAAGTCTGGAAAGTCTGTCTTGTTAAGTCTTGTCAGCGTTTATTAAGAGAGCCTCTATAAGTCTTGTAAATCACATGGTCAGCAGTGGCTGCTTGCAGTAAAGCCCTTCTGGAACACGAACAATGGCAGGCCATGGCTCACTCACGAACAGCTGAACAGGCGGGCTCCATGCAAGCAAGACAAAATCAATGTTGTCACACCCTAAAACTCAACACGTTAAACTGCTAAGTCTTGAAATCAAACGCACTGAATTCTTCTTGCCAATTATTCTATTTCTAAACTGTGTGTTAAAATCCATCCAAAAGTTTAATCCAGAAGTCTATAAGTTACCGTTTGAGTCCTCTTCCTACAGATAGCTGCTCTCCCCCAATATACTATCTATTCTCCCTCTTACACATATTTCAAATTTTAAAATATTATTCTGTCTCAGTAGCCATTATCATTTGTTCTAAGCCATTATCACTTCTCACCTGAACTACTATAGCAGCCTCTGGTCTAGCTTTCCTGCATGTTACTCTCTCCACGGTAGGCAGCTTATCTTTTATGCAACTGATCTCATGCACTCCTGCACTGAAAATATCCTTTGCTAACCTTTGGTCTTCAGATACTGACCAAAACCTTTAACGTGACCTCTAAAGCCATATGAGAAATAAGGCCTATGTTTACTTCCAGAGCCGCCTCCTTCTGTTCCCCCCATCATTTTCCACATGTACTCAAACACTTCAACCTGATTTCCAGATCTCTATTTCCTGGACTCTTTCCCCTTTATCCACTTATTGTCAAATATAATCCCACCTGCAACTGGTGAGTTACCTATACTGAAGTTCTTTCCTTGTCCCATGTTTGTATATATTGACCCACCATTTCTCCATGTATTTATATGTAATATTCTCTACCTGCAAGTGCAAAGCATTTCCATGTTGTCTACCCCAGGATATGCCCCACTGACCATAATTTTTTCTGATTATGGGAGACTAAGTTTTGCCTGCTCAGTACACCACTTGGTTCTCACTTTGTAGAGTGCATGGCAAATCATATGTTCTGAAAAATGCAATGAGTGAGGAAAATATTGAATATAAGACATAACTTATTAAATGTGCAAAAATGTATTAATAGCTATCTATGTAGCTTCAAATGTTTCTATAGCACAGTACTTATGGGAAGATTATAATTTCGAAATAAAAACAAATTATTTAATAGATGTAAAATGAGAAGAGCTAGTGATAGTTAAAGGAGGCAGGTAAATTCCTAGGCAAACAAGGATGTGTCCCTGGTGAAACTCAACCTGCATACCAAAGGCAACCAAGCTACCAGCTCCAGATAAAATCCATGGAGCAGAGTGAGAACTCCCATTCCCATTTGCCGTACTTTCTCCAGATTGGTCCTTTTCTTTTACTTATTTTACAAACACCTACCCTCCCCGATTAGCTCTATAAACTATATTGCCTCTTTCTGAATGGTGTTTTTTCAAACCCACCCACAAACCAATCAGCACGCGCTTCCCTGTTCCAAGCCCATAAAAACCCCTAAATTCAGTCTTGTGACTGGTAACCCACTTTTAGGTCCCCTCACTGTCAAAAGCTTTTTTTGTTGCTCAATAAATCCTACTCTGCCTTACTCACTCTCCAGCGCCCATTGTACCACATTCTTCTCAGGCGTGGAACAAGAACTCAGAACTTACCGAACTACGGAACTGAAAGAGCTGCAACACTAGCTACATCCTGCTGACTTCCTCCCTACAGATTTTTGATTTAGTGTATTATACTAAAATCATTGAGACCAACATGTATATGAACATACAGTATTTCAGCTGTACCTAATTTAAAAAAGCTTTTGTGAACCAATCTGAGTATCTAATCCCACTTATAATATTGCTTTTAACAAACAAACAAACAAAAAAAGAAAAATTACAGAGGGTTAACTATGAGTCAAAACCAAAAGTTCTGCCCTTTCTTCTTTCATCCTCATTGATACCTTGGCTATTATTTAGATCATGGTAAATAGTTTCTATTGCATACAAAAGCTAGTATTTCCTCTACAGCTTTGTGCCAATGAGAGACTAGAAGCCTTTAGAAAACTAACTTATGCACAAAAAAGACACATGATGTTCAGTAAGTATGTGTGAATACCTTATTACATAAATTATTATTCAAAGTAAATATAAGTCCCTTTAATTACTGTTTGAAATGATTATATTTTTTACAGATTTATTCTTGCCTTACATTATGCCTCTAAAATTGTAAATAAGAACACAATTTTTGACTAAGGTCTATTCCTAAGAAAGGAATTTATGAATAAAACCTTATTTTATAGTTGAGACTTTGTTTCTTATTAGGTGCAAATGTTTCCACAAAATATACTAACGTGAAACAATTGTAAGCTAATCTTGTAAGAAAGGGACAATTGTTAATGAAAGAGTAATTGTTAACCAAAAAATAATTTTATTATACTGGTTTCATTTTTATCTGAATATTGAGTATATGAACATGTCCAATTAAAGCATAGATAATATTAAATTAATAGCATTTGAGATTTTTAGTTACAATATTTGGCAATAATTATGTGGAATTTTATGTTTCTTTGTATTAGATGAATTCATTTGTACTACTAGCGATGCAAAGAAGAATTTTTTAGACTGTACACATAGAGGTGTATATTTGTTTTCTAGGTTGTGAGTAATTTTATTTTTAAAAAATTTATCTTAGAATCTCAGTTTCTTATGGTTAGAGAAGTATACAAATATCTCGTAAAAACTCTGTTTATATTTTTGGTTTTTTTATTATAAGCTTATAGTACAATTAAAACAATATTTAAACAAAATGTCAAATAATACTAATGTAACTGAGTACCTCTTTTCCTAAAAATTGTTTTTCCAGTTTCCTTCTTTTCCTGTTTTCCATGTGTGCTCAATGCTTGCTTAGTCCTTTAGGGAAGTGATTATCATATTTGCTGTTTTTCACCAGACACCCTGTGCACTGCTAGCTTATGTATGTTTTCTTAGAAGTTCCAGAGATGGAGTCTTGAAAAAATCCAGGTATCTGTGAAATTCTTCCCCAAAGGCAGAACACCTCAAGACTGTGATTAATTTACAACCCAGTTGTGCCTATGATGGTGCCAGCCCATTCACCAGATGTAGCAATAACTCAAGTCATAGGAACAAGTCATGTAGACCTGTACCACCTCACCCCAAGCATATCCCTAATGCCGAGCTTCCCTTTTTAAATTTTTGCGTTCTGCTCCATATTTGAAGTGGTTCCATTAAGAAAAGAGCCTAAACCATTTCCTCATTACTAGCTTTAGAAAATAAAGTCAGTTTCTTTCTACCTAACCTCATCCTTGTTAATCAACACTGCAGTGAGCAGCTGAACTTCCTTTTGGTTACATTAATGCAGTCTATAAACTGAATACTGCTGTATTTACATTGTTTCCTTAGCTTTTTGAAAGCCTTGCAGAATAGCTCGTCAAAAAACAAAAGGGGAAGATACATTTTACTAGTAGGACTGCATGCATATTGAGTTTAAATCTACTGGGCTGGCCAGTAAACCTTTGTAAACTTCATGAGAAAATAGTGTTAGCTGTATTTTTGATAGTTTTTGATATCAGAGCACATCTTCAAATCCTTTGTACATTGCTTGGAAGAACCTTAAAAAAAGTTTGTTTAATGAGGTTTGCATTTGCCTCTTATTCTCTTTAAAATTGTGGTTGAATTGTCGGAATTTGTAATAGGTTTTTACTAACTGGAAAATACTTTTTCTAACACAAAATTAATGTTAATATTTTAAAATTAATCATGGAAACAAAGCTGAATATATTTAGCTTTTTTCTTCCTTCTGGTAATTATTTAATTTTTTTCTTTTTAAAGTATCTTTGCAAATTTACTGCTTGTAGAGGGCAAATATTAGCTTTCCCAAGACTCTCCTAATAACTTTTAAAAGTTTTTTGGTTTGCTTCATACATTTATAAACTTTTCTCATTCTGTGTTTTCTATGGTCTCCTTGAGTCAGTTGAAAAAGTACTTGGACTTTTATACCTGGAAATTTCTAAGTTTCCACTACTAGTTTATGGCTTTGCATTTTAACAGCTGCCAATGAAAAGAAAAAGGTTTATGATTGACATTTGTTCTTCGGGGAAGTAATCTAAGAAGCAGAAATTTGAACTCACTGATGGAAAAAAAATGAGTTCATTTCTATCTACCCTAACTTTTAACAAACAAAATGACAGTGGCTGATGGCAGAGCTGTAGAAGCCTATTTTAATCCCCAAATCTTGATGTTTTGTTGTCTTTTCAGCTAACTGCCTACATTAGTCACCAATGAATGTGCCTTTAAATAATTTCACAGAATGTTAAGGAGATTAAAAGTTTTGATTTAATTTTAGACAGAGGAGGCTGTCAAAATTATACAATTTTATAAGAACTCAAGCCTGTTATGTTCTCAATATTATTATTCTTAACAATGATTGCTATTATTTGTCTGACAAGAAAAATAATGAAGCCTTCTGTTTCAGTTTCACCAAGTAAATGACTTAAACGTGTTCACAGCATGCTTACAGTAATAAGGATCTAGACAAACTGAAAATCAATGAATTTTCTTAAATCCCTAAATAATTGAATTTTCACAGCAAATTGTTACCCTGATCTCTACAGAAACAAGCTAACATAGAGTCTTAAATGAGATTAACTTCCCTAGGACAGAAGCTGTAGGAATCATAAGCTTGTAGAAAATATTAAACAGTAATTTTAAAGCTAGAACCTGTGTGGACTAAAAGGAAAGGATGAAAATGACAAGGACTGCAGTCTTAGAAGGGTCCCTACACTTTCATTGTTTAACCTGCAGGAATTGCTCCAGATGATGAAGAGATTAGAAAGCTTACACCATGACTCCATAGCTCTGGTGGGGTGGGTGGTGATAGTGGTGGTAGAAGAGCAAACTTTATGGAATATATCCAGAGAATTTTATACAGCTAAGATGTAAGTTGTACTCTTCAGGGAAAAAAAGAGGCTCTGCCAGAACCTTATCAAAGCTTGGGGGAAGACTTTTCCCCCTGCAAGTCCCTCTAGTCTTCCCGACTCAATAGCGCGGGAGGAGCAAAGAAACACTTGTGAAGGTTATAGCCAAGAAACATATGCCCACTAAAAGTCTGTGATTTAATCCTAACTTTGCAGACTGCTTCCCATCCTTCATACTTCACCTCCAGGCCACCAGGGCTCCAGTACAAAGACAGTATATTACAGCTAACAGAGCTGAAAGTGCAGCCTCTGTTGAAGGCAGTGTTCTTAGAGAAACCTAAACACAGCAAAGGAAGCAAAATGAGGACACTAGAGGAATTTTAGATCTCTAGCACTTACAGCTGCAAGATGTGTGAATCACAGTTCAACTTCTTGCTATTAGAATAACAAAATGACACACACTGAAATTTTTAACAAAAAAACTACAAGTCATACTAAAAAGCAAAGAAAAAAGTAGTCTAAAGAAACAAACAATGCAGCCAAAAAAATTCAGATATGACACAGTTGATTATTAAATAGGGATTTTAATAAACTATGAATAAAACAGGATGGGATCTAATTTAAAACAAGAGAGTAAAAACAGATAAATAATGTAACCAGAGATATGGAAACTGTAGGAAATATGAAAAAAATAAAATGCAATGTAACAGAAATTAAGAATGCCTTTAAGCTAGGCACAGTGGCTCACACCTGTAATCCCAGTGCTTTGGGAGGCTGAGGCAGGTGAATGATCTGAGGTCAGGAATTCGAAACCAGCCTGGCCAACATGCTGAAACCCCATCTCCACCCAAAACATAAAACGTAGCCAGGCTTAGTGGTGCACACTTGTATTCCCAGCTGCTTGGGAGGCTGTGGCAGGAGATTTGCTTCAAACTCTGAGGCAGAGGTTGCAGTGAGCAGATGAGACCACACCATTACACTCCAGCCTGAGTGACAAGAATCACTCTATCTCAAACAAAACAAAGCAAACAAACCAAAGAATAAAAGAATGCCTTTGATGGACTCATTAGGAGAATTCACAGAGGGAATGAATTAAAAAGAATTAATGAGCTTGAAGGTGAATCACTTGAAACTTCCCAAACTAAAGAATATAACATGATTTAAAAAAACAAACAGAATTTTTAAGAAGTAAAGAAGAATTTTAAAAAGCATAACATTCAAAATCAAGAATAAAAGCAGAAAAAAATAGAGAACTAAAACATCTAACTTATATAAAATTACATAAGATATATATTTTCAGTGAATTTCTTATCAAAGTCAAATAAAAAGAGATTAAAACATCCCCTGAAATTCAATATCCAGTTAAAAGCGGGGGAAAAAAGAATTTCCAAAGCAAACAAAAACAGAATATATTTTCAACAAATCTGTCATGCAAGAAAAGTTTAAACAAGTTGTTCAAGGAGATGAAAAAGGATATGCTTAGAAACTCAGATTTTAGAGGAAGGAAGTGTGTCAGAGAAGAAAAAAAGATAATTTAAAATTTTTCATTAGCTTTAATTAAACTAAAAGATAACTATTTAAAGTAATAATGTATTGGATATTTACAATATTTGAACAAGTGAAAAAAATGACAGCAATATCATGAAGAAAGAATTGGAGAAGTTGAGAATTATTTGTTATATCTGAACAACACATGAAGTGGTAGAAAGTTATTTTAAAGTGGACTTAGATCAGGTAAAAATGTATATTAGAAAACTCTAGGGTAACTTACAAAATATTTCTAAAAACTGTAATTGATGTGCTAAAACAAAATAATATTATATTTGCTTTTAAAACAGAGAAGGCAGAAAAAAGGGGAAAACAAAGAATTGGAAAAACAGAAAACATTTACAAATATGTCATATATGAACACAACTATATCAACAATTAATTTAAGTGTGAATAATCTAGATAAATAAATAAAAGTATAAAACAACTATTTGTCATCTATTGTAAATTTCCTAAATATAAACAATCAGGTAGGTTAGAAGTAAATGGATGGATAAATATATACCACATTAACACAAACCTAAAGAAAGCTATAGCAGGTATATGCACTTCAGAAAAGGGAAAAACAGGAACAAAGAGGAGCATTACATAATGGTAACAGGGTCAATTCTTCAAGAAGGCATGATAACCCAAAAGCTGTATATATTTAACAGCAGTATTTAAAAACATGTGAAGCAAAGCCTGGTTCAAATATAAAAATATTCTTTTAAAATTAGCAAATTAATTTTAACAGTGTATAAAATAAGCATACCTGATGTCTAAGTGGTATTTATTCTAGATATGTCAGGCTGATTAAGTGTCTTGAGATGATCATTGTAATCCACCACATCAAAAAACAAAAAAAAAGAAAAATTATATGATCACATCAAATAATGCAGAAAGTATATTTGACAAAATCAAATACCATTTAAAGATAAAGGAAAATCCCTCAATTTGATAAAACACACCAATTTAAAAAAATTCTAGAGCTAATCTACTTAATTATGTGAAACTGGATGTTTTCCTCTAAATTCAAAAACAAGGCAAATATGTCCTCTTTCTGCATTCTATACATTGTACTGGAAAGTCCTAGGTACCATAGACTTTAAAAAAATAATAAAGTAAAATGTATGGAAACTTGAAAAAAGTTATAAACTGTTTGCACGTAATATTATCTATGTGAAAAACACTGAGAAAATGTAAAAGTCCTGTAAATGAGGTAAAAACATAGCCCAAGGAAAACCCTCCCATGAATATTTACAGGAGCCTTGTTTATAATTGCCAAAACTTTTAAGCAACCAAAATGTTCTTCAGTAGGTGAATGGATAAACTGTGGTATTTGCAGTCAATGAAATATTATTCAGTGCTGAAGGAAATGGACTATCACGTCATGAATACACAGGGAAGAACCTTAAATTCATATTACCAGGTGAAAGAAATCAATCTGAAAAAGCATACATACAGTGTGATCACAACTATATGACATTTGACAACGGCAAAACTATGGAGAAAGTAAAAATATTAGTGGCTTTCAGGAATTAGGGGCAGTGAGAGATGAATAAGCAGAAGACACAGAAATTTGGGGGCAGTGAAAATATATGAAACTATAATGATAGGTACATGCACATTTGTTCAATCTACAGAACGTTAAACATCCACATTGAACCCTAATACAAACTAAGAATCAGAGTCATCCAAAACAAGAAAATTCTGAGAAACAGCAGTAGCAGCCTACAGAGACATGACGACAAATGTTATGTGTTACTCTGGTCAGGGTTCTGGAACAGAAAAGCGACATCAGGTAAAACTAAGCAAATCTGGACAAAGTATGTTTTTAGATGATAACATTATTATCAACAATTATATTAATAATTATAACAAATGTGCTATACCGGTATAAAATATTAATGTGGGAAACTGGGTGCTGGTTTATGGAAAAGTTTCATTTTTCTCTCACATGAAAACACGTTGGAGGCGGCAGCTCAGGGCTCTCTGAGGCCCCAGACGGTCATCTTCTACCCTCCTGCACGTGACTTTCATCCTGTTGTCCCCTCAGAGTCTGGGGTGGCTCCCTGGGCTCCGCTCTCATGTCTGTGCCATTTGTTGGCCTGAGGAGGAAAGGCACAGGTCAAGGCCCAGATGGAGAGGAGGCCTCCCTGCTGCACCAGGTCTCTTTAAGCAACATTCCTTGAAGTTCCATGAAACACCTTCACTTAAATCTTGCTAGTCATATGCCCACACTCTGCTGCAAAGGGGGCTGAGAAATGCAGGCGTTTAGTCCCAGGTATAATACATACAATTAAAAACGGGTTCTTTCACTAAAGAGAAAAAGAGACTAGCTATTGCAGATATAGCAGCAAGCAGTGTTTTCAAAGTAGTGAAATCGATTGCGGAACTTTGTGAACTGACCTTCCTATAAGTGAACGCACGATCTGTACACAGAAAATTCCCTCCTTTTATGTGAAATTTATTTATAAGATGAAAGTTTAAATGGAAAATAAGGTGCCCTCCTAACAGCTGCTCTGAAAAAGAGCGATTTGGGCCAAGTCAAATTATTATATATAAACATTCTAGATTATAATTAATCATTTTTTGTCTTGTAGCAGTTCCACTACTTAGACACACAAAAAAAGGCAACTTTTTTTGTAGTGCTTTAAATACAACTGTGTGAACCATCATCTCTTGGCAAACTTTTCAAGATGCTGAATTTATTTGCTTAGCTATGAAAATTATTACACTTCAAGACAAAGAAGATGAAAGAAACACAAACATGGGTACTGTCATGAATTTCCAAACAAAAGAAAGAGCAGATCTCAAACAAGCATTAACAAACCAGCATGTTTCATATGAAAAGTGAAAAATATACCATCCCTATAAATCCATCAAATAAAAATAGCTTAGAGAGGAAAACAAATACTATTAACTAGATATTTGTTATTGTGATGCTACCCATAATTAACTGGGATATTATTTTTACTGACTATATGTACATGCTTTAGATTTATATTAGTAAGTGGATCTTATATTTACATGCATGGTTATATGTTTGATATAAGTATGTGGATATATACACACACATACAGACAATGTATAATTCAATGAATACTGACTATATTACATGGCAAAAGTGGGTACCTGTTTTGAGGTGTGACAGAATTTCTCACATTTAGACGTGAGAATTTCTCACATTTGTTTCAACAACAGAAGGTGTTTTGACGTGAATGTTAAGCCTTTTGTTTTATAAGCAGGGTCTCAAAACAATCTTAAGTGCATTTTCACTTCATGAACTCAGGTCTTATGACCTTCTTCGAGCAGCACTTCTAGCAGTGCACTGCCATTTCAATTTAGTCATGTTTTAAAAATATTAACTTTTAGTTATGTTTAATCAGCCTAATATTTTTATTTTTTGTCCATATGTATTTGGGTTTTCCAAAGAAGAATGAATAGGATAAATATTTATATTTATATTTGTATACTATATTTCATATATGTTACATCTCTTATTATATATTATATCTATCTATTTATGTGTGTGTGTGTGTGTATGTATGTAAGAGAGGTTGCTGGCAAGTCCAAAATCCACAGGACAAACCACTAACAGACTGGAAACTCGGGCAACAGTTGAGGTTGTAGTCTTGAGTCCAAACCATTCTTCTGGAAACCTCAATTTTTGTTCTTAAGGTCTTTAAGAGAGTGAGTGAGATTTACCTACATAATGTAATCTACTTTACTATCTGATAATCAAAAAGTTGATCACATTTAAAAAATATATCATCCAGACAGCTACATCTAGACTACTGTTTGACCAAACATGGTGGCATCATACCCTAGCCAAGTTGACATATAACATTGATCGATACACTTTCTGTGCCAGATTTATTTTCAGTCTTTCAATTTCTTGTGTAATAGAATTATATATCAGCATGTTTTTTCACATGAGTCTCAGTGTTTCTTGGTTTGCGATACAAAGATGATAAGTAGTTTTTTTGAGAGATGATATGTAAAAACATTAAGTGATATGTGGAGAAGTGACAAGGGAATGAGAAGGAGGTAAATTAAGATGTGTTATGAAGCTAATTATTATTACGGTTAACTGGAGCTCGAGCTACTCCAGTTGTTTGGCCTCCTTGTATGTTGAGAATCTTAGAGGTTTTCCAACTGAGGACAGAGGGAACTAGTTTGTTATTTATAAATTATATATAAATTATAAATGTAAATTTATGAATACATAACTAGTTATTATTTATAATGTACAAGCTAACTTCCATATGCAATTGTTTGAGGGTCTACTCTCAAGGTACCGGGTGGCAGTCCTTAAATCTGTTCTGCTTTGTACATGAGAAGAGCATAGACCAATGACCAAAAGCATCTCTGGAGATAGCACGGAGGTAGGTAATAAGCAGCCAATGGAGAATTCTAAGGTAATATGGATATGACACAAAAGCTACTGATACTGGCCACTTCTTATACCATTTAGATCTACAGGTGATGTGTATTAAGCCCCTCTATCCTGTCTCTGGTGGGGAGCAATCACAGTGAGTCCTAAGGCTGTCGTTCCTTGTCCTATTAAGTTACTATTAGTAAGGCACTATCTCCTTACTCTATTGCTTATTTAAAATCTCCTTAATTACTCCCAGCACTTTTGCTCATCTAGGTTCTTTGCCCAGTAAGATAAAGGGATCTTCATCTGCGAATCTCTAAATCATGCATAGTTTGTAGTTGCACAATTGCTTATTCACAATATCTAAGCAGTTATCCTAGTGTTTCTTCTGGGTTGCAGGCATATTCCTTCCAGTCTCATAGCCTCATGAAAATTCAGAAGAATCACCCCTATAAGTATAGTCCTGTTTTTTTTTTTGTCTTTTGGCATGAGACATGAAAGAATGACCAGACAGCAGCCACTGTGTTAAATTCAAAGAAACCTCACTCTGTCTTCTCATATTTTTCAATTACCCATATCCCAAATCTTTAATCTAGCAGAGCCTAAATTTGCAAAGACTAGATGAGTATATCTCAAAGCTGATTCCTAGGTGACATTTTTGACAGTCAGTTCACATCCCAATTCCAAAGGTCTTGGAAAAATGGGGTGTTCCACTTTACTCAATGTAAATTTACTCAGTAACTAAATATCAATCATTTTAAGAGAGCTGGAATAATGACTACTGTCTATACTTGCCAAATGGTTGGTGTCTCCTTCTTAAAGTGAACATAAACTTTCATTTAAAATATGGTCTCTATGTCTCAGAACTGACTTTGATCTAGAAACTGGATGGGAGATTGTGATATTCAAGTATGGTGGCAGAAAGGATACTTCTCACTCACCTTTGAGTTTTTTTTCTTGTTGCTGTTGTCATTGGAGATATCAAGCAATATTACCGACTCCATATTTATCTAGCTTCTAGGAACTCCATGTTCTATCAGCCATAACCCATGATCCCTAGTTGTCTTTTTAGCTTTGTTGCTCATTGTGTACATTTATGTATTTGGAATATATAAAGAACCTCTATACCTCTGTAATTAAAAATTTCAAATTTTAAAAATGGCTAAAGAATCAGAATAGACATTTCTCTAAAGAATATACAGAAAAGGCCAGTAAGCACAAAGATATTTGACATCATCAGGCTCAGAGAAATGCAAACAAAACCCACAGTGAGATAGCACTTTACTCCTGCTAAGATGGCTAGAATCGAGATAAAAACAACTTTAATCCAGGCAGTGGCTCATGCCTGCAATCCCAGCAGTTTGGGAGGCTGAGGTGGGAGGATGACAAGGGATTTGAGACCATCCTGGCCAACATGGTGAAACCCTGTCTACAAAAATTAGCTGGGTGTGGTGGCGTGCATCTGTGATCCCAGCTACTTGGGAGGCTGAGGCAGGAGACTCACTGGAACCCAGGAGATGGAGGTCGCAGGAAGCCAAGATCACACCATTGCATTCCAGCCTGGGGGACAGAGTGAGACTATCTGAAACAAACAAACAAAAAACCACATGCAAACACACAGACACACGCTCGTGCACACACACACACACAGACACACACACAAGACACACACACAATCTTAAGCGAGGATGTACCAAAATTAAAACCCTCCTGCTGTAAAATGGTACAGCTGCTTTGGAAAACATTCTAACAGTTTCTCAAATGGTTAAATATAGAGTTATTATATGACCCAGCAAATGCACTACCAATATATAAACCAAAAAATGGAAAATATATGTCTACATAAAAAAATTCCATAAATGTTTGCAAAAGCATCTTAAGAGCCAATGGCAAAAACACCCAAATGTCTATCAATGGCAGAACAGATAAAGAAAATGCATATAAAATGTCAAATGCAAAAATTATATATATTAGTCCATAAAAAGAAATGAATTACTGACACAAGGTAAAACCTGGATAGTCCTTAAAAATATTACACAATAATATTACATAATAAATATTATACATAGTGAAAGAAGTCAGTCACAGAAGACCTCATACATGAAAATGTTCAGAACAGAGGAATCAATAGAGATTGAGAATACACTTGTGCTTTCTTAGAACAAAGGGATAGGAGACGAGAGGAGAGCAGGAATGATAGTGAAAGATTACAGGATTTTAATTTTGAGTTGATGAAAATGTTCTAAAATTAACTGGTGATAGTTGCCTATCTGTAAACACACTAAAAATACGTTTTTCACATTAAGTGACTGGAATGTATAGTATGTAAACTGTATGTTAATAAAACTTTTTTAAAACAAAAGAGAAAAATTAAATACCAAGAAAGAGACATGTTGACTAATTTAAGAAACATTAATAAACTGCTACTTCTGACTGGGCGTGGTGGCTCACATCTGTAATCCCAGGGCTTTGGGAGGCCAAGGGGGATGGATCACCTGTGGTCAGGAGTTTGAGACCAATCCGGCCAACATGGCGAAACCCTGTCTCTACTTAAAGCACAAAAAATTAATCCAGAGTGGTGGCACACACATTTAATCCCAGTTACTCGGGAGGCTGAGGCAGGAGAATCACTTGAACCCAGGACGTGGAGGTTGTGGTGA
This sequence comes from Plecturocebus donacophilus, assembly GCA_004027715.1. Lineage (NCBI taxonomy): Eukaryota > Metazoa > Chordata > Mammalia > Primates > Pitheciidae > Plecturocebus > Plecturocebus donacophilus. The sequence continues at coordinate 49,370 of PVKP010015120.1, forward strand.
GCCAGATTGCACCATTACACTCCAGCCTGGGTAACAAAAGTGACACTCCATCTCAAAAACAACAACGACGACGAAACCACCACTAACCACAGCAAAACCGCTGCTTCCTATGTCTAAAAATTGATGGAAGTCAGGCAGGTAACAGGTTTATGTTTTGGCAATTGAAGCACCTGCTGTTTAGTGATGTGGCCTTTGGTGCCACACTGAAGATCATATAATTAGTTTTGAGGTATATGTCTAATTTTCTAGACAGGGAAAAATATGTCCTATTTTAGGATTTTTAAACCTCATTCAGACACAACAGAGAGGATTTTTGGAAGAGACATGGAAATGTAGGATAGACACTTCATACATATAACGCTGAGCTAATGATTTTATTTTAACTTTCGTGGTAAAATTCTTATCGTATATTTTAACTCTTCTGCGAAAATAGGAACTACAAATGCCAACCCTAAAACATTACAAAAATTAAATCGCATGCAGTGCTGACATAAAATATATTGACATTTGGTATGAAGTATATTTTTTAGGGACAATGCCCTGAAAAGTCCAAAGTTATCAGAGTCAAATTATCCCAGCAGTAAAACATCATGTAAAAGTCAGGATAATTTCAATGAAATAACCATGAAAATTATACGGTAAAGCTTAACAGAATGCTGTATTTTTCTTCTAATTTTCTTAGACCAATCTCATAAACATGTACAACAATTATAAACCTACAATTTACTCGAATTGGCCACCCAGAGTTCTAAAATAACCATTTATTCAGGCATTTATTTAATCAATGTTTCATATTTTATGCATTTCAGACTGTAGCAAGCAATAGACGTGATTCAGACATCTCAGAGTAAATGTTCTGTTTCGGGTGTTGTTGTTGCTTATTTGGTTGGTTGGCATTATTATTCTTTTTCTTTTTTCTTTTCAGTTTTGGAAGATTCTATGACCTGAGATGTCAGTTCAGTATTGTCGGCTGCCTTAAATATGAATCTTATTACAATGTAACGTCAGCACTTTCTCTCAACTTCCATCCTTACCTCCTCTCTTTCTTCTCTTGTCAGTCCTCCAAATCATTTTTTTAACCGATTCTATGGATTATTTCTAGATTACATTAAGTTTTATTACTCGCATTTATTTATTTACATACCTATGTGTTTTGTTCTGAAATATAAGCTCCTACAACATCCTGTCTGATTTTTACTCAACTTGCATTCAATTTCCTATTTCCCATAGTGTAATTGTATAGTATTTACCAAACAAATACTTACGACTATGTGGACAAATAACCAGAGATAAAAGGAAAGTGGATTATAAAGACTGACTAAGAAACAATTATAGAATTGTTCCTATAGAACATATAGGAACGTTACTACCTCTATTCAGTTACTATAAGCTATCTCAGAAGTTAAAATATAACAAAAAATGTTGCTAATTCTCTCTGCAAACCAGCTTAACTCTTTAGGTGCCATAGCTTTAAAAAGAAAAGGGCCCTAAATCTGTTAACAAGAGAGAGGATGGGAACCTGTTTCTTCCCAGGAAAAATGCTGCTATTTTGTAAACCAGTTAAGTGTTGTTTTGAGCACAGAACTCAGGAATCAGTCAATGACAGGGCTAAAGGCCTTCAGGAACCTGGCTCTGTTCTCTCCGAGGCTCGTTTATAACTCTGGGT